>PYUH01000055.1:262773-290867 GCA_016808085.1 Suaeda aralocaspica | reverse complement strand
TTTTTTTAAATTTTTTTTTTTTTTTTTTTTTTTTTTAAGTTTTTATCAATTTGAATTAAAAATATGCAGTAGTCATTTGTATATAATGTTCATAAAAATTTTATTTTCAAAACACTTTATATAATATTTATAAGAATCTATTACTCAATTACTTAAAGTATATATTATGCAATTGTTATGCATACTACTCCAATTAACTATCCTTAAATGAAATTAGTTTTTTAATAAATTAATAATCCCTCCGTTTATCATTTGAGTATATTCTTTAGCATTAATCATTAACCTTGATAATACCATTAGCTGGTGCTACCCATATTTTAAGGAAAGTAGTAGTAAAATATGGGTAGCACTAGCTAACGGTATTATCAAGGTTAATGTTGATGCTTCTTTGGCTACGGAGGGTGGGTGGGTTTAGGGATGCTGGCACGTAATAGTAGAGGTGAGGTGTTGCTAGCAACTACGAGGAGGTTGCGGGCTCGCTGGTCTGTAGTGGTGGCCGAAGCTAAGGCGGTGGAAATGGCGGTGAGGTTGTGCAAACGATTTGGGTACCAACATGTAGTTATTGAAACCGACTGCCAGGAACTAGCTGCTCGTCTCTTGCGCTGTGATGTGAGGTTGACTGACTTGGATGTTGTCCTCTGTGATATTATGGAGAAATGCTCTAGTTTTAGCTTACTAGAATGGTCTCATGTAAGACGAGAAGGTAACATAGTAGCTCATTATCTAGCTAAATATGTACCTTTTGGAATCGAGCAGGTGTGGGAAGGCTTTAATCCTCCGGATCGGAAGTATCTTCGTATGTACTTATGGACAAGTTATTGATTAATTAATATTATTCATGTTTTTCAAAAAAAAAAAATATTATTCTCATTTATCTACCTGTGTTTTTTGTCATAGAAAAAAAACATCGACAATGCTTGTAAACTCTGAGTAGTTTATAGAACCCATATCCAACAATTAGCCTCAAGCCTCTAAATTCCCAAGAACGGCCCGCAATTTATCATTTTCACTTGCCAACTCCGACACAAATGTGTTTTCAGAATTTTTTCTAGTGAATGAATGAGAATGGAATTCAGATGAAATTTTGTGTGCTACATCAAAAGACCTATCAACTCTATTCTCCAATTGTACATGATTCTTTTGTATTGCACGCCTCACCGCAGTATCTAAAATCTCTATATCTTCAGGGGCTAAGCAATCAAGTTCTTGATCATTTCCTAAGGGTGATTTACGAAAATCATCCACAGGTTGCCTAAGATTACTAGCTCCGTATCCTTATAACAGATACCCGTTACATACATATACATTAAAAAGCATTGATGTCAGTTTTACGTGAAAAATCTTTTATATTGGAAAATTCTTTTTCATGAACAATTTCCATTGTTTGGTTCCATGTAAAACGATTTTACATTTTAAGCATTATTCATTGTTTGATTGGATGAAAAATCAAGTATTTCAATTATTAGGAAAAATGTTTTCCTTCCAAGTGTGATGAAAAATGTTTTCCTAAAATGTTTTCAACATGGTGGAAAACCATTTTCCACCCCAATTTTACATTTTAATATTTTACTCTAAATCAAACGATGAAAAATGGGAAAATTGTTTTCAGAGAAAACATTTTATGCCATACCAAATGGAACCTAAGAAAAAAATAACGGTGCTAAAAGAGAGTTGATAAACATCATGATTGATTAGCGAATAAAGATGCAACAACATGACCATGCAGCAAAGTTTTACTTGTTTTTGACAGTAAGAGAATTATTTGAAAAAGAGATGAAGCCAAAGATTGGTATATCCTTGTGGTGAAAAAACATTGTAAAAGGATACAAAGTACCATACTTAACGAGTTAACGGTGTTATTGGATACTAAGGTGATATATCGGGGTATCAGCACCAGGGACCTAAGCGATTTGCTTGATTCCTATCAAAATGTTACTGTAAAAGGAATCCTGGTATAATGTTGTGAGAATTAATCCACGTGTGAATCTCATATTGAAGAATGAGAGGGAAAATGACTAATATATAAATTTAGAGGTCTATTTTTCATATTACCGATTGATTTTATGATGAAACTCTGCTGGGCTTGTGTGTGTGCATTCCATGTTGTTTTCATTTATTTTTGGTCCTAAATAGTATTGATAATGGCTGGCTTGCATTGGATTAGGGATGGCAACAGGTTGGACTCAGATCGGACTATTTAGGATCCGACTCCGATTGTAATTGGATTATTTAAGGGAGTCGGAGGCAGATTTTTTTCGTGGCAAAGTTGGAGCGGATTTTTTTTTCCCTCGGGTCTAAGCGGAGGCAGTCGGAGTCATAGCAGAGTGATTGCCATCTCTAATGATAACTTGATAACCATTTAGTAGCAGCTATATACATGTGTAATTAGTTACATTAGCACAAATTATAGTAGTATTAGTTTAGTAAAAATAATGATAATGGTAATGATAATAAAATAAATGATAATAGTTAGTATTATACCTAATAAGTAGAGAAATAAAAGGTGGAGTAGATATCGGAGATCCGGCAAGAGTCGGATTAATTGTCGGATAACTCGGATTATTTTTAGCATCTGACTCCGACTTAAACTCGGAATCAGTTTTTTGTTGCGGAGTTGGAAACGGATTATTTTAAGGCAAATTCAGAGACGAATTTTTTCCTCGTAGCGGAGCAGAGTAGGATTAGACTCGGCCTAAACTGTCATCCCTATATTAGATTCTTACTAGCAAAGCTGGAGTTCTACTTTGGAAAGATTATAGTGTCATTTGGATTTCCACGCGGTTCATGGCTTGCATTATGATTGTTATTAACTTATTACAGGCAAATAATGTAAAACACAATAATAAGGTTTACGTCACTCCTAAGGTTTAAGTCTAACAACCTGTCATCTAATTATCACTTTGTTTTAGATGTAGGTATTTTGGTATTCACATAAAATGTTTTCTTTAATTTAAAATCAATTCAGTCCAGTTTAACTCAGTTCAATTCATTTCATTTCAGCTCTTCTTATTTTGCTAATTATTATTTTTGCTAATTAATTTATTCCTAATATTATTTGTTCGTAATATTATTATTATTACTGTTGTTGTAGTTGTTGTTATTTTTGGTTTTAGATTTAATTTGTTTATAATATTATTATTGTGTTCATAATATATTTATGATACCTTAATCATCATTTCTTTTTGTTTCATATATACATATATATATTAATTTATAATTTTCAAGAAAAAAAAACTATGAAACTACCATTTAGCAAATGAAACAAAAATATAAGCGAAATATTATTTACAAAAATATTATTATACGACATAAATAATTACCATTAGCAAAAAAATATGAAAATGTATTAGTGTTACTGATTTTTATTTCATAAAATATAAACTACCAATAACGTTTTTTTTTATAAGAAAATTATTATTAGATTAGTATCAAAATTACTACTATGTCATTACTCCATAGTTAAAAATCAGTAATATCCGTAGTTAAAAGTTAATAGTAATAGTCAATCCATAAAAATCATAGTTAAAAATCAATAACCATAATAAAAAATAAATAATCAATAATCAATAGTTAAACATGGCTATTCAAAATAATCATATCCGAGCGACCCGACCCGTGATCTGAGCGATCCAATCAGAGACAGTGGATAATATTTATTATAACTTTTTGGTTTCGGATGTTTCGGATTGGATATCCGACACTTATCGGATACGGATTACACTTTTCCCATTGTCGGATATCCGAAACACATGAACGGATTATTTCATTGCTTTTGGTAGTTTTGTAGTATTTTCAAATTAATTTTTTACTTTATACATATAATTTAGGATATTTCGGATCAGATATCCGACTTGGATTGGATCGGATACTGATCGCATTTTAGCGATCCGAAGAATTCGGATATCCGAATCTTTGCATCGGACCAATCCGATTAAACACCCCTATAGTTTAAAATCAATAATCCATAATTAAAAATCATTAATTCATAATAAAAACTTTCAGTTCAGCTGTTTTCAGCTGAAGTAAACAGACCCTAAGTCTTTAGAGAAAACCTTGTCTAAGAGCTTGTTTACTTCAGCTGAAAACAGCTGAACTGAACTGATTGGAGCTGAACTAAACCGAACTGATTGGAGCTGAATTGAACTGAAATGAATTGAAAGTTTTTATTATGGATTAATGATTTTTAATTATGGATTATTGATTTTTAACTATTGATTATTGATTATCTGTTTGTGACTATTGATTTTTAATTATGATTATTGATTTTTAACTATGATATTATGGATTGACTATGACTATTGATTTTTAAATATGGATTATTAATGATTTTTAACTATAGAGGAATGACATAGTAATAATTTTGATATTAATCCACTAATAATTATCAAATAATATTATGAGAAAATTGATAGATATTATATTTAGATAATATTTGTCGTGATATTAGATATATTTTGGTGTATATTTAGGATATATTTTGTATGATTATCTTGCTAGTAATCTGAATCTTATTCGGATTAGTGTTGTAACCCTATAAATATTGATCAATGATACACACTCCAATTTGAGGAGTTTTCCCGAAATCTAACAAAAATAATATTAAGAATAAATTAATTATCAAAATAAGAGAAGTGCTGAACTGAACGGAGTTGAGCTGAGCTGACCTGAAATGATTTTAAGCTGAAGTAAACAGGCCCTTATTACTTTATGTAAAAATTATTTTATGTAAACAATAATTATTATTTTTGATGAATGAATGCAGGTTTTTGTCTTATATATTACTGGAAAACTGAATTCTACTTTCTCAGCTGAACACCGTACAGAGATTTTTCGCACCATTTACAATCATCAGGTTAATATTTGGGCTATTGCTTAAGACAACTTAATAAGTCTATCTCTCTGTCTCTCTTACTAAATATAAAGTAGTGGTTATCAATCAATCAATCATCAACACTATATGTTAAAACGCAAGACGCATGCTTTCGATAAGCCATGCGATGCCCTTCATGTTGTTTCACCATATGTTACTCCTATATATGGCATATCACCAAAATATACTATACTTAATAATAAGTATTATCTAACACTTGAACACAACCTCGTGTTTAAATTCTTTACAATGTCATATGCTTATCATTTGAGTCATGCAACTTTAATGCATTTATGACCATTCAATTTTATCATATGATAAGTGACAATAACAAAGAAGAAACAAATAGAATAAAAACTAAAAACGCCTTTTTTTTCTCGAATGGTGAATGATATTGATATCAAAGTGGAGGTCATGAGTTTAAGATTCGTACTCCTCTTCTTTTAGAATAAAAGCGATGCTTAACTTTTACCACTAAAGAAGTAACCAATTTAAAATAAATAGTTTCTTCCTTTTAAAAAAAAATAGTTTCATTGTTAAACACAATAATTAATTTTATATACTAACTCTTTAAACTCATCAATTGTTGTAAAATGATATATTTTTATTCATAAATTTATAAATTCTTCATCTAATACATAAATTGTTGCACAATTGGGAAAAAACATTTTGTGCATTCATTTGACCATGAAATAATTTAACATTATATGTACCTTACCACTTTTAATTTTTGTAACTACATATTTTGTCTTGAACTCATGACCTCCTACTTTGACATCACTATTATTTTCTAATGATCAATGCTATACCTTCTTTATATTGATCAACTTATGACATCAAAAAAAATGTATTAATAAGTACCGGTATAATTAAAAAGAAAAAGAAAAAAAAAAAAAAAACCTCTCTTCATAAAAGTCGATAAATTTTTTTCCACTTAAACATTATGAATTATGCTTAGAAGTTATCTTTGGAACATTTTATACATTATGAAGGAGTATCGAGTAAGGAGTAATAAATCTGAAATATAGAGTATATGAATTATGAATGGATGTTACTTATTATAATAGAATGAAGATGGAGGTTGGGGATTTCATTATGGAGGAAGTAGTACAATGTTTTGTACAACCCTCAATTACATTTGTCTACGAATATTTGGAGTTGGTCCCGATGAAGGTGTTAACAATGCATGCCCTAGGGCTCGAAAATGGATCCTTGACCATGGTAGCATTACTCATGTCCCTTCTTGGGGAAAAATTTGGCTCTCGGTTAGTCTTCGATCATTTGTATATATCCGTAGTTTTAATAATTTTCGTTCACTTTTTAAATAAAAAAAATAACATGTATGTGTGTCTTTGTACCTACTACTTTCAGTTTCTTGGTTTGTTTGATTGGTCCGGATGTAATCCAATGCTTCCCGAACTTTGCCTCCTTCCTTCTTCTTTCCCTCTACATCCAGGTATTTTACACATTTCGTGACAAGTTGTCAAATTATTCCCATCATCACTTTATCCATGTTGTTATGGAATGTATTAATGATTAATTAATCAAAATTTAACCACACTAGCTTTATAAAGCTGAACTGAAATAATTGAAGTCATTCATCGACATAAAATTAGCTAAAATTTATTAAAAGAAAGGATTATTACGTTATAGGAATAGTATAATATATAAAATAAAATGATGTCCAAAATAAACAACTCGTATAGTATGAATATTGATGATGATTTTGCAATAATAATGTGATAAATTTACTTGCAGCGCAAATGTGGTGTTATGTTCGAACGGTTTTTATGCCATCGGCATACTTGTATGGGAAGAGGTTTGTTGGTCAAATTACACCTCTCATTATCCAACTTAGGCAAGAACTCTTCAACCAACCCTTTGAACAAATTTGTTGGAGTCAAGCTCGCCATTTGTGTGCTGTGGTAAGATTATTAATTCCTACCTTCAGGTCAGCAACTACTAATTTGTTTAAAAATTCTTTAAACATTGACGCGCAACTATGATCTCAAAAAAAAAAATAATAATAACAATAGATTGAACATGTCTAATTTGTATTTGTATTGACTATTCCAAAATAAAAATTGGAGATGTCTAGTATTCATATATTGTCAAATATTATTATATATACTTACTCGTTGTTTGAGAATACCTACTTTTTTTATTAAAACAAAACAATTAAATCATATTTTAACTTTTTTTAATTCATTTCTTATCATATATATGAATACTATCTTTAATTTCAGTCCATTTCTATAATGTCATATTTACGGAAAAAATTTTAAACTCATATTTAGACGGTGTCTAACTATGTTTGGACACTCCTGAAATGTTGTATTTGGTATTGTAGTGTTGTTGCGTGTCGTCGTTCATAGAAGCATCTATTGCTAGTTTGTTAATTTATTCATGCACGAACCCCCTTTAATATTATGCTTGGTCCGGCAAAAATCTTTCTTTATTATTTATTTTNTAGTACAATGTTTTGTACAACCCTCAATTACATTTGTCTACGAATATTTGGAGTTGGTCCCGATGAAGGTGTTAACAATGCATGCCCTAGGGCTCGAAAATGGATCCTTGACCATGGTAGCATTACTCATGTCCCTTCTTGGGGAAAAATTTGGCTCTCGGTTAGTCTTCGATCATTTGTATATATCCGTAGTTTTAATAATTTTCGTTCACTTTTTAAATAAAAAAAATAACATGTATGTGTGTCTTTGTACCTACTACTTTCAGTTTCTTGGTTTGTTTGATTGGTCCGGATGTAATCCAATGCTTCCCGAACTTTGCCTCCTTCCTTCTTCTTTCCCTCTACATCCAGGTATTTTACACATTTCGTGACAAGTTGTCAAATTATTCCCATCATCACTTTATCCATGTTGTTATGGAATGTATTAATGATTAATTAATCAAAATTTAACCACACTAGCTTTATAAAGCTGAACTGAAATAATTGAAGTCATTCATCGACATAAAATTAGCTAAAATTTATTAAAAGAAAGGATTATTACGTTATAGGAATAGTATAATATATAAAATAAAATGATGTCCAAAATAAACAACTCGTATAGTATGAATATTGATGATGATTTTGCAATAATAATGTGATAAATTTACTTGCAGCGCAAATGTGGTGTTATGTTCGAACGGTTTTTATGCCATCGGCATACTTGTATGGGAAGAGGTTTGTTGGTCAAATTACACCTCTCATTATCCAACTTAGGCAAGAACTCTTCAACCAACCCTTTGAACAAATTTGTTGGAGTCAAGCTCGCCATTTGTGTGCTGTGGTAAGATTATTAATTCCTACCTTCAGGTCAGCAACTACTAATTTGTTTAAAAATTCTTTAAACATTGACGCGCAACTATGATCTCAAAAAAAAAAATAATAATAACAATAGATTGAACATGTCTAATTTGTATTTGTATTGACTATTCCAAAATAAAAATTGGAGATGTCTAGTATTCATATATTGTCAAATATTATTATATATACTTACTCGTTGTTTGAGAATACCTACTTTTTTTATTAAAACAAAACAATTAAATCATATTTTAACTTTTTTTAATTCATTTCTTATCATATATATGAATACTATCTTTAATTTCAGTCCATTTCTATAATGTCATATTTACGGAAAAAATTTTAAACTCATATTTAGACGGTGTCTAACTATGTTTGGACACTCCTGAAATGTTGTATTTGGTATTGTAGTGTTGTTGCGTGTCGTCGTTCATAGAAGCATCTATTGCTAGTTTGTTAATTTATTCATGCACGAACCCCCTTTAATATTATGCTTGGTCCGGCAAAAATCTTTCTTTATTATTTATTTTTTTTGCCAATTTGAACTTATATAACCTCATTTTGTTCCTTTCAAAAAAAAAAAAAAAAAAAACACATTTTGTTAGAGAGTCCAACCTTTCATGTTGTTAGTATACGCTTATTATGATCTAAACTCACATTTGATGAAGAAAAAAAGGTCTAAACTGACAAGATCGTCTTACCATAAAACCATTAACTATTTGTAACTATTGGATTCATCAAAATAATTAATATATATTTTTTATCTAACAATTTAATAGTCGTATCAAATAAGACCGTCTTATATAAGTTTTTGTAAAACCTTTACTCTATTTTTCCTTGCTACTTTGACCAAAAAGTTCTCTATAAATTTTAGACAAATGTACATATATGTCATCCATCTAACATGTATATATATGACTCATTATCTTTCAAAAATTGAATAATTATTGATCAACTTTTTATAAAAAAAAATATAGTTAATTAATTGAAGCATAATGATTATATGACAGGAAGATATGTACACTCCGCACTCATGGATTCAGGATATAATTTGGGATTCTGTTTATCTCACTATGGAGCCATTGCTTACTCGATGGCCCCTCAACAAAATTCTTCGAAAGAAGGCCTTGGAGGTTACCATAAACAACGTACATTATGAAGATGAAAGTTGCCGTTACATTAACCTTTCAAGTATTCATAAGGTAATGATCAACAACAATCAATAGTTCTATTTTACTTTACAAATTTTTGGTTAGATGATTTGATCATTAATTAGACCGTTTAACTTTTCATTGAAAGTTATTCCCTCTGTTTCCAAATGTTTGATACGTTTAGAATCTTACACTATTCATGAAATGAGAGAATCTTTTAAATTACTTTTAATATATAAAACATAATATAGTCATATGAGGTCTTGCTTGATTCGTTTTAATGAGTACATGCATTGACATATGTGCAAGTCATTGCTAGTCAAATAATTAAGAAACAGAGGGAGTATAAGTTTTAGGTAAAAAGTCAAATGACTTGACCCAAGACCAGATCTTCACTATTTAATGGTTAGTTGGACTATACTAGCAAGTGATAACTATAAAATCTATACCCTCCGAGATATTGCCCTATGTGAAGGTGTTAATTGGTTAATTTAGAATAATAAGTGGTATAAGAAATAAAAATTGTCAAAAGAAATTTTTTAAAAATATTTTTTTGCCAAGAGAAACATTTCTAAAAAAATTTTGCCAAGAGAAATGATGAGGTCGTCGCGAACCTATCAAAAATAAACCTATCTAAACCTCCTAACTAATGTAGTCGGGCAAGTAGGGTCGAATTCCAAGAGACTAAGCGTTTTGAATTGTTTAAATTGACTCAAATTTTAGCTAAGCAAGTAGCCAAAAATATTGATTGAGAGAATTAATTGACTAAACTAACTAAATTGATTAATGCAATCTAATAAGGATTAAAGACAAATTCTATGATTAAAAACACCTAGAGTTAAGCATCACCACTAACATAATCAATGCAAATATTAATACCTACCCCAATTTAACAAATCAATTGCTTAAGAAGAAAGACACGCCCTAGCTAAAAATACCATAAACCTCTCCCGAGTATTTATGGCTTCTCTAATTTGCAATCAAACCTACTCCCGTGGAATCATACAAATTAAAGACATTAAACACGACACCCTAATTTCTTAACAATCCATTCTACCTATTCCCATGGAGAATTTCATGTCCTTAATTGAATTAATCAAATCCGTCAAAACTCAACTCTCGTTCTGATAGAGATAATGGAATCATAACAATACTAATATCTCTAATCTAGTATTGGCATAAACACATTCAATTAAGCAAGAACAATTAACAATTAAATTGGGAATTTAAAGGAATTAATTAAGCATTAATTATGACTAGGGTTTTACTTAACCCTAGAATTGGAAAACTACTCACACATATTAATTAAGCAAATCAAAGAGATAATAAAAGAAAACATGATTAATAATAATAACAAGAAAGAAAGGAAGAAATTTTACTTGAATTAATGGAAGAATAATGAACTTTGAATGTTGAATGTTGAGGAGAAAAAGAGAGAAAAAAAAAAGTTACAATTATGCGTAAATAATAAGAGTCAAAAACAAACTCTAATCCTCCTCTTTTCCTCTTAAATCCCTTTCCTATCTATATTTTCTAGAATTAGAGTAGGAAAAATATATTAGGAGAATAAATTAGGAAATTGCAATTATAACAAATTAGGCCCTTTTGCACAGCAGGAGACGACCAGCTCCCCATGGAAAACCAGCTGGCTAGGCAGCAACTTGAGGGAGAAAAACGCACAAACCATTGGGCGCTGGTTCGTGTTCTGAAATGTTGGGTCAACTTTGGAAGGATTTATCTTGAATTCTAGGCATCGGAATGAAACATATGACCTACTGTTGCGAAGCTCTATGAATCTAGTTTCTAATGCAACTTGAATCGCATCAATCCGATGAGTATAACTCGAGTTATGACCGAAATAGTGAGCATTGGTCAAACTGATCTTTCACAAACTTCAACATCTCCTCAATTTTAACTCAAATTCACCAAAACAAGCTATTCCATGACCCTCATGGATGCAAAATAGACGTCATATGATGATAATCCTCGAGTTAAACGTACATAATCTTCAACACTTCTTTTATTTATCCGCTTCACTTAACTTGCTTCCGAAAGCTTTCAAATAGTTGTAAAACTACCCGAAAAATTAAGAAACCACAAACGGAGCGTAATAAAGAACAAAATTGATAATTTATGCAATTAATGCCTAAAATACAACTATATGGACCTAATATGCTCTAAATATGCACTCAAAAATGCCTAAAATTCCGATATAAAAGTGAGTTATCAAGAAACCTTGAACTAAAATTATTCTGCCAGAAGAAACCTTAGAGCCATTTTTCGGTGTTGACCATAGTTTTCAGGCGTTGACTCGCTTCTTTCTCCTATTTGCACTCCCTCTTTTTTTTTCCTCCAATTTATAAATAAAGAGATTCAACCTCCAATTTTTCACTCTTTAGGCAATTCAACCTCAACCCCATAATAGGACTTTTAACTTCATCCAAAACATCATTTCCATTATCACTAACCCCATTACTTTCCCAGATGAAGTCTAATTGCCTTATTAAAATCAGTTTAAACCTCTTCAAATAACTTTTTACTAAAATTCAAACCACTAGCAAATTTAAATCTATTTTGAGTACCTAAATGCAGATTATTAGAAGAAAATGAGGAATAACCAGTTGAGGAATTTCTTTGAATTAAATTCAAGTAAATATGAGGGTTTTAAATCTATCGTTGTTGATGGGTAACCCATGTGAAGATTCTTAAAAAATGGTTTTTTTTTTTCTAAGTTTAGTTGTAAATGAGTGTCATTGAATTGGAGTTTAATTATAAAGAAAGAAGTAAAAAAAGAGATGCAAAAAGTGGGTTCGGCTAGACGACCTAGGCAAGTGTGTAGGCTTGAGATAAAGGGGAGAAGATCAATGAAGGTGGGGAAATCTTGGAAGAGATTATAAAGAAAAAAAAAAGGAAAAAAGGGAGTGAAAGTAGGAGAAAGAAGTGAGTGCAAGTAGGGAAAAATAAATTAAAAAAATCGACACTAGCCCTTCCCAAAAACGCTGGCCCGTGGGACCGCACGGCTGGGCTAGCCACTAGTACCTTTTCGGAGGCTCTAGTTTCTTTAAATATATATATATGTATATATTAAAGGTTGTTGGTGGTGATGGATGAGGTGGTTCAGCGGTGTGGCTAGTGGTGGTAGAGTGTTGTTACCAAGGTTAGTAGTGGTATAATGAAAGAAAATGAGGAAACGACGTTTTTATCCATTCACATGTGAAATGTGGACACCGTTTAGTAAAAGTGGACGTCAAATAGCACTAAAGGAGTGCTCATAAAAATTAGATATGCAACAATACATTTGGTGTTTGTACCCCAATTGTGCGATGACTTGGTGTAATAAATGTTTGACTAAATTTAATGTTCTCCAATTTAGCTAATTTTCCGCTTTCATTAGCTTTCGCCAAACATTTAAGTTTTTCTATATAATCATCTATTGATTGGTAAAAATTAAATTAATTCATTTGACAAGCGAACAATTTATGCTTTCAGAAAAACATTGGGGAAAATGACGTACAAAGTCTAAAGAATTACGATTTACGTATAAAGATATATAAATGGAAATATTACTTCAAATTAAATATTTATTTATTACACCTACGAAGATGCACAAGTTTGATTTATTTTGACATCCATTTCCAAATCATTCCATTGTAAATTTGTAAGATTTAATCCCTATTATTGTAAGTATATATTTGGAGTTTATTAATTATATGGTGACTGTATAATACCGGAACATATATGATACGGTATACGTAATTTCAATATAAAATTAGCTTATTTCCAATCATTTATTGCATAACATAATTAAACAACTTGAGAATAAATTTGAACAGGCACTAGATATGTTGGCATGCTGGGTGGAAGACCCTAATGGGGTTTGTTTCAAGAAGCACCTAGCTAGAATTCCAGATTTTATTTGGATTTCTGAGGATGGATTAAAGATGCAGGTAATTTATCTTATATACATTTTCATTCAATAAACGAGGGTTCAAAAACTACTTTAAATGCGGTCGCAAAAAAACCACGTATTACAGTATTGCTCGACTTAGAAGCTATACTATTTTTGCAGACTTATATATTATGTATCTTTATTCATGCACCATAGGTTTAACCAATGCAAATAAAAACTTTGGTGGAAAAAATTAAATAGGGAATTGGGAGTCAATTGTGGGATTGTGTGTATTCCATGCAAGCTTTGCTAGCTTCAAATCTCAGTCATGAAGAAGTTGCACCAGCACTAAAGAAAGGCCACTTCTTTATTAAGGAATCACAGGTAAATACTATTGATACGAAGTACTCCCTCCGTTTTTTTATTTGCAACAATTATTTCACACTTGTCGAGATACATTTTTAACAATTTATAACTTTAATTATATATTTGCATAAATTATAAAAACTATATATTAATGAAGTGCATGCTAAGACGAATCAATTAAACAAGATCCATATTGATTATATTACTCTTTATACATTGATCATAACACTAAATCAAAGCTTAAAAGATGAACAGTGCAACTTTTGAAACGTTACAACTAAAAAAAAAAAAACGGAGGTAGTATATGTATTTGTTTTTGTTTATATTTACATGTTATATTGTTATTATAGAGTCATATTAATCATTGTTATATATGTTATTTAACCTTATTTTCCCTTACAAAAAAGTATACTTTACTTTTGCTTATTCAAACTTGGTTTGTATGTGTGAAAGCAAATATACCAAGCTAAATAGCTAATGCCGCATTGTTTGGATACAAGGAAATGGAGAGAAAGGGAGGAAAGGGAAAGTAAAGGGGACAAGCTCCTTGTTTGGATAGTTAATTGGAGGGATGAGGGGTAGGGAGAGGGAGAGATCCATTTCCCTCAGCCTTAAATAAGCACTATCACTCCATCATAGTAGAGATTTGGAAGGAAATTAGAACTTCCTTCCTCCCTTTCTCTCCCCTCCCCTTCCTCCTATTTCTCTCCCCTCCCTTTCCATTCAAATTTGTTATCCAAACAATATGTAAGTACTAACAAACTGAATTTCTCTTGACACATAGATAAAGGACAATCCATCAGGCGACTTCAGGAGTATGTATCGATATATATCGAAGGGGGCATGGTCTTTCTCCGATCAAGATCATGGCTGGCAAGTTTCCGATTGTACTGCCGATGCCTTCAAGGTACATACTAAATATCACTAGATATACAAGTAATAGATCGAAAGAAGTAGAAAATTAAATGCATAGTTAGTCTTTATTAGATAAATAACTTGGCAAATTAGATACCCTTGCTACATATGGATTTTTTTGTACAATTTATGTTGCAACCTTGACTCAATTTTGTACTTAATATGTAAGGAAAAACATAGTCATATGAGATTTTTTTTATTCGTCTCAACGTGTATACTTTCTAAATATATAATTTTTATAATTTTCATTATACAAAACTCGAGATATTAATATTATAAGTTGCTTGTTAGGAGATGTGAAAAAAACAAATATAGCAACTAAAAAAAACTCGAAGTTAGACAATGTTCTCGTCAACTTACTTTTGCTGAACTGAACTTAATTTTGATTAATTGAACTTATTTTTACGTATCTGAACTTATTTTTACTGAACTGGACTTATTTTTGGTGAATTGAACTTTTTTTTACCGAACTAAACTTATTTTTTCTAATATAAACTTATTTTTGCTGATATAAATTTATTTTTGCTAAACCGAGCTTGCTGAAATAAGTAAAAAAGAGGAGAAGGCCTTAGTATTAACCAACTTTTATTTCTTGTATTTTTGATTCAGTGTTGCTTGAGTTTATCAATGTTGCCTCCGGATATGATTGGAGAAAAATTAAGCAATGAAAGTCTTTTTGATTGCGTGACTTTCTTGCTTTCCCTGCAGGTAAGCATGCAATGCTTAAAATTTAAAGCTCTAGCTTTTATGATATTGCGTGAGTGCGTAATTAACTATGTGTAATATCTATAATCTATCTATCTATAATCTATAATATTAATAAACCGAATGCCACTGAAATAGTTTTCCCTCCTAATCCCCCAAAATCAACTAACTTGTCTAATATATCTAATTATCTAACATATATATGTCAAATGTAATGCAATTTTGACATATTTAAAAAGTCGCAATGAAATTTAGATATTGTACATTTGTACTTCAACTTATTTTTATATACTATGTATATAAATTATTAAATTGACCCTATCAATTCTCGGGTATTACATAGTGATATATTAATAATTAATATAATAAGCTTGTGAAGTTGTGGGGGAAACAACTTAATTTAGGCCTTGTTCTTCTCGTCTTATTTTTGCTGAACTGAACTGAATTTATTTTTGCTGATCTGAACTTATTTTTGATGAACTGAACTTATTTTTGCTGAACTGAACTTATTTTTGTTGAAAATAAGTAAAAATAAGACGAGGAGAACAGGGCCTTAGTTTCACACAATTAGAAAAGAGGAATTCTTCTATATAAAATAATTTTTAAAAAAAAAAATACTTATTAAAGTGAAGACGTCAGTTACTTATTTTAAATGAACAAAAAACAATACTTTCTATTTTATGGGTGTAATTGACTTCAGGCCGGTATACCCGTTTACCTAATAAAATAGTTCTCTACTCATTTAGGCAATGCATTTTTCGATTATCTAAATTAATACAAAATTCGAAATTGTATGGCCTATATTATAGTTGGATTGGCTTAACTTTGATCGTATTTAAAAAATTTTATTAGAAAAAAGCTTATGATATGATATTACCTTAGATTTGTTTCAATGTGTTTACTTTTTCAAAAATTTAAGTTTCATTATCTATCTTGATGTTGATATGTAAAAAGAACTTTTCTAAAGTGGTATCTATATATATATATTTTAAACTTCTTTAAATAATCTAGTTTGGTCTGATTTGATAATAATGTGTGTATGGTAATGGGAGGTAAAGCGAAACTTTTGTTAGCTTAATCTATCTTTTCATTTTGCATTGGTGAAAAAAACAGAGTAAAAATGGAGGGCTAAGTGCTTGGGAGCCAGCAGGAGCTCCGAAATGGTTAGAGGTAAGTGAAAAATGAAGTTATATATATATATATATATATGTCTGTCTATTTTTTGTTCAAACTAACAAAGGAAAATTCCTGTTAGGGTATTTTTGTTCAACTTTAAATTGAAAGTACGTTAATAAGACTCAAATTTGACAAAATCAAGTTTAATGTTAAAGAGGATTATGTTGAGATAATAAAGGTGATAACATAGTGGAGGCACGAGGATTAGGGACGGAGCCAGCTATTAGGGACAGCAACCGCGACTCCACACCCCACCCCCAGGGGCCCCACTATTTTTAAAAAAATTATTTTATATACGTACATAAAATATGTACGTAGTATTTGGTTTTCTTAAATAGTAAATTTGATAAATTTTTAATCTAAAGTTTTGATGAACGTGTTTTACGTACAATATGTCGCACTACAAGAAAATCATGTGGCCACCACTGTGAATTAACTCCATTAATAGCTAATCAAATTTAAAAAAAAAAANTAGGGTTTCGTGCTGATAACGTGTTATGAAAATAGGGTTTTAGTAGAAAGTATTTGTGGGGAGAAGAATTCAGTTGTTTTCTTATTCAGTACCAAATATATATACAAANACACCCACCATTTTTACTTCCTTCAGCCTATACAAGTCACCTTCTTTCTCTAATTCTTTAGCCTGAAACCTATGACTCCATTGACAACAATTTTTTGTTAACAGCACAGGTTTCGTCGCGGACAACACAACGCTGATGTTTTTCCCTTGGAACTGCTCTTCAAGTTTCGTTGATGATGACGATAACTTCTTTTTTTGTTTTTAATGAAGCAACGATGATTATATATATTAAAGTGAATTGATTAAGTAGTTATGATAGCGTTGGAAAGGAATTGAAAATTTTAGTTGGTTTTTGTTAATTTGGGTATTTATCAAGTGAAAACTGAAAAAGGGTTTTAATTTTGCAATTAGGGGGATTGAAAAATACAGAGCTTTAATTTGAAGATTGTAACTATATGTGATGGCTAATAATATTATTAACCAGAAAAGGTTAAATAACTTCTTCAACAAATATTAGTAACCCTGGTAAAAGTTAAGTAACCCCTTCAACAAAGATTTGTAACCCCAGAAAAAGTTAAGTAACTCCTTCAACAAAGATTCCCAGAAAGAATTAAGTAATCCCTTCAACAAAGATTAGTAACCCCAGAAAAAATTAAGTAACCCTTTCAACAAAGATTAGTAACCCCTGAAAAAATTAAGTAACCCTTCCAACTAAGATCAGTAACCCCATAAAAAGTTAGGTAACCCCTTCAACAAAGATTGGTAACCCTTAAAAAGTCAAGTAACCCCGTCAACAAAGATTAGTAACCCCTGCAACAAAGATAAATAACCCTTAGAAAAGTTAATTAACCCCTTCAACAAAAGTTTGGGCTGTTAGTAACCCCTGAAAAAGTTAAGTAACCCCGTCAAATAAAATAAACACAAATTAATAAAAAAAAATTGCAAGATAACTTTGATTTCCTACCCTAAAAAAAAGGCGTAAAAATAACTTTGTGCTAAAAAAAATAAAAATGATACAAAGTAAATCAAGATTATTCGAAACTAAAACCAAGCAAAAAAAATGATGAAATTATAGAGTACAAGAATAAAAGATTCAAATAATGGATGTGGGGAAGAAAAATAGGAAAAAAATTGGGTGAAATGCATGTGGTCAGAGGAGTATTGAAATTTCAGAAAGAAAAATCTTTTAAAATTAAAATAAAAAAAATAAAGGAAAAACATAGCACATGAAGGGTTAAAAATATTTGGACTCTTTTACTTATTGGGCTTGCAGCACCACTATTTACTATGTGGCAGGCCGCATTTAAGAATAATTCAAGTTTTATTTATCTATTGTTATGAAAATAGGGTTTTAGTAGAAAGTATTTGTGGGGAGAAGAATTCAGTTGTTTTCTTATTCAGTACCAAATATATATACAAACTTAAACTAGGGTTTCCTGTAGAATAAACCCTAGTATCCAGAACATTCTAGATCATACCTAAGGGGTATAATGGACATCCATAAAATAATAATATTTTATAACATCTATTCTTTATATAAAGTATAAACCAATATCTTAGTCCATAAATTTTATCTTGTACTGTTCTCTTTCTCTAATAATAATAATAATAATAATAATAATAAAACCTATCAAGTTGTTGTTGCAACTTACGGCTGGTAAATTTCAATATCGTGCTTGAAAAAAAAAAACACAGATAATTTGATTTAAAGTATCTAATAACTAATTTATGCAAAGTCACTTTGTTACTTAGTTTGGTATATAATACACGTCTTTATTATATAAGGGTCCCTTTCATAATTTTCGCTCCGAACCTCGATTATGCCTGAGACACCCTTGTTATGGGGGGTAATAGTTATCCCCCTCCCTAAGTTAACAATTATATTACCCCAAAATGAGGGTAAGTATTCCACTTTATTCTACACCGTTACACTACTGGTCTAACCTTTTCTATGCAATCTCACCACGTGTATCTCTTTTCTCTTTTTCTTTTCCACATCCTACAAACACCTTCTATGACTTTTTTTTTACCCCTAAACGCATTACCCTTAATTTTAAGCATACACTATTTTAAAATTTGTAATGGTACGTAGCCAATGTTTTTTAAAAATCTCATTAATATCCCTGAAGATTAATACTCTTTAATTAAGATATCCCTATGCTTATTGTTTATTTGCAAATGCTACATTTAAAGGTTAGAACTTAATTAGCTAAACTGATCGAACTAATAAAAGGTTGAGTTATGTTTAATCTATGACAATTTCCATTGTAGGAAATATGGGTGTATTTCAAAGGCTACAACATAAATTTATTATGGAGGGAAAATAAGATGATTAGAATTTTGGGTATGTGATGTCCTGGCATAGAGACCATCGCCTTGAAAACGAGATTCGGCCTGTCTGAGGTACAAAACGTTATGACCGATTCGTTTCCCAAGGTTAACATCACTCCCACACAATCATGTACCTGAGAGTGAGGGATTGGAGTTATACTACTTTACTCAAGTTTGGATATATGATGAACTCACAAATATTATGGTGTACCTTTCTATCCTTTTCCTTCTCTTTCTCTCGTTTTCTCTACCTTTCATGATCATCATCAGCAAACTATTTAATATCTATAGAGTACTTGTAGATGCTACAAGTCTCATATTCATCAATACAATAATTAAAATGTTACAAGAATTTGTAACCTCCCACTTAATATTGCATTGAAATATTTTAATCATAAAAAGACCTTTTAAAGCTCATAGAAGGGGTTATAATATGAAATATAACTAACAATTAGTTCCCAAAGGAATCCAAGAGATGTCCATCAAATAGCTAATAACCAAGGCTTTTAAAGCCATTATTTCAACACATATTACATTCCCACAATCCCACCTCGTTTTTGTAGATTTTTTTGTCCAAAAATGTATGCTCCCGTTACATCTCGCCACGAAAATGTTCTTACACTACGTAATTTCTAAGCTCGTAAACTAGTTTGATCTCTCTCCTTCCTTTCATTTAGGACAACTCACAAGTAAGTAAAGTTCTCAACCGACAGCTATTAAGTGACCATGGTTAAACTTACAATCTAGGTTGCACGGACACACCTCCAACCTGTCGTATCCCGTGTCAGACACCGACACGACACCGACACACGTTGGACACACGTACCCACATTGACGTAACTGATTAAGCTCATTCGAGTGTCCCATAGCTTTTGAGTTATTTTTACCGCTTTAATTGTTTATGCCTTTTAGGTTTTTAGTAGTTATTATATTTAATAATCATATTATCATCACCAAATTTGATATTTACCTCTATTTTCTATTGAAATTATGTAGAAATTTATATATTTTCTTATTGTTTTCTTTTACGTACCCGTATCCTCAGTTTTTTCAATGGCGTTTTTCCGTACCCATTTTGTGTCTGTACCCGTACCGATATTCGTTTTTGTACAACTTTGCTTACAATAAGTGTAATTAGCAAAAATCTAACCTAAAAATGCCATAAATCCATAATGTTTGTTTAAAGATTCAGAAGTCTACACTATTAAGAATTTTAGAAAGTTTAATTAGGGCTACCATGAGATTTTGTAAAATCTTTGACTAATGACTACCGTTAAGATTTTGTTTTTTAATTTTTAATTTTTTTTTTAGGTTATGGCCTATGGGCTTCCCAATTTCCAATAACTACAAATAGATAATTGTGACAACTAATTATTTGTATTCTGTAAATTTGCAGTTGATGAATCCAACCGAAATCTTTGCAAACAGCGTCGTCGAACATGAGTAATGTTTTGATTAATGTTGTGATGCTAACATTTTTTAAAAATTCTTCGGCCATCAAAATTTATATATGTTATATATCTAATTATGTTAATAATGGAGCTCATATAGTAATATTAATTCCTTTTGCAATCATTATAGATAATAAAAAAACACTTTCATGATTTTTTTATATTTTTAAAAAATTATTTCTAATTATTATCTATTTTTACAACCATATTATGGGATTATTATGAAAAAAAATATTTAAAAAAATTATTTGAGCTCTTGCCCACAATAATGCTTCTTTCTCTTTCAATTCCACAATTGCGGCTATACTTTTCTTTATTCCCAAAGTACCGCCCACGTCATCTAAGGTTTGGTTTTGCTTTTTTTTTCCCCGCCGGTTTAGGTAAATCGCCATTTAGAATGACGATTTTGTGCTTAATAAATCGCCATTTAGGATGGTGGTTTGTACCGTAGCATTTGTAAATTAAATCTGTTTGCTTTGAGGTTTGAGAGTCATATTCTAAAGGGATTTTGAAACATTATAAAACCGCCATTCTGAATGGCGGTTTTGTAACTAAAATCGCTATTCTAAATAGCGGTTTAGTCTGTAAACCGGAAAAAAAAATTAAACAAAAAACCGGTAACGTGGACAGTACTTTGGGAATAAACAAAAGTATAGCATCAATTATGCAATTAATGAAGAAATGAGCATTATTGTGGGGAAGAGCTCAAATTATTTGCTATAATTTATATTTTGAAAAATAATATAATGTTTTTAAATGCCCCTATAATTACTTTGACTAAAATTGATGAAATATAATTGTATATTTGGTCGATAAAACTTTGGTGGCCGTTTGAGAGTATTCCTCAACATTTTTAGATTAATTACGTTGTTTATTATCATGGCAAATAATTGTGTCAAGAGTATATATATTGTAGGTATGTAGAGTGTACAAGTTCAGCAATTCAAGCTTTGTCATTGTTCAAGAATTTATACCCTAACCATAGAGGAGTAGAAATCAAAAATTTCGTCACTAAGGCTGCACAATTCATTGAGAAATCTCAATTTCCTAATGGATCTTGGTATGTAATTTATTACTTTTTCATTCAACATAACTAATTTACATTCTCATACATTCACGATATGATCATTAATTATATGCCCCCTTCGATTTACCTAGATTTGACTTGTTGAAGAAGAAACGCGAAAATATAGTCTAGTAGTCTAGGAGACAGTTGATAACATAATTACCGATTGTTTGCAATATTGTATATGTGTAGGTATGGAAATTGGGGCATTTGCTTCATTTATGGGACATGGTTTGCACTTAAAGGACTAACGATTGCAGGAAAAACCTACAAAAATTGTGGTCATATTAGGAAAGCGGTTGAATTCCTTCTCTCAACCCAAAAAGAGGATGGTGGTTGGGGAGAGAGCTACCTTTCATGTCTTAAAGAGGTAAATGTCACAAGTCACAACTGTATGTACATTAAAGCCTAAAAAGCGAAAACTGATTTAATTTATTTCAAAAAAAAGTATAACTTTGAATTATATAATATATATTACCTTCATTTCAAATAAAATGCAACGGCCTCATAAAAAGTAGATTGAAAATCGTTGCATTTTATTTATAACGATAGTACTATATATATATATATAATATTGATGTAATTTATGATTTTATTGATATATTGAAGGAATTTGTTCCACTTGAGGGGGACTCCAATTTGGTTCAGACAGCCTGGGCTCTTATGAGTCTACTATATACTGGTCAGGTATGCTTAATTACTTAATTATCTTTATTTACAGTATTAGCTTTCTACGGCTTTGTAACAGCTTGTTATGCTACTTTATTAGTCTTCATTTGTGTTAAATGAACTCTTGTTAGATTTATGTCAATTCAATATGTCGGCTAAAAAAACTTTATTTGGTTTCGTAAGAAATCTTTACTGCTCGTTTTACCCTCCAAATTTGAACTCAATTCATTTTATGCACATAAATATTGAAAAAAACTTTTAACAAATGAAGGAAAAAGAATAAGTTTGTTCCAATCAATTTTTATTTTATTATTATTATTCTTGTTATTTTTTAGAGGACTTTGTTTCGATCATATATTATTGATTCTTTTAGTTGATCGAAGATAAACTAGTTATATTTTTATTATAAAGCTAAATGAAATTCAAGTTCTGAGTTTATGCAAAAATCACGTATATATTAATTGTTGTAATAAATAACTTGTTGATACCTATTTTCTGATCATGGACTGGGCTTGACACATTAAAGAAGGCCTAATAATCGAGCTCGGTTCGGGCCTATGTTCAGACCTAATTTTGTTGTTCAAAGCTCAAAAAATTGAAGCAGGTTTGGCAGGCTTTCCGAGCCTTTTCAGGCCGGCCCAAAAAACTAACTGAACTTCTTAAATTTAAGCCGTCAAAGCCCGCTGAAAAGTTGAAAAAATCGGGCCGGGCCTAGCCTAGCCTAAATTCGGTTCGGAAATATCATGCATAAAGCTCGCATTTTTCGAACCGGACTAAGGTTGATCAACTCTACTATTTTCTATTTTTTTTCATCTTACATAACTTGGCAAACATGAAATTTCTTTTTAATTTTATCACCTTTGGCCTATAAGAATACCCGTAATGAAAGTAATAGATGCATTTTAGAACATTAACTAGCTGTAAGCCCGGGTGATGCTCAAGTCATATAATGTGCAAGCGTCAAAGTTGCACACATTTAAATTAATGTTTACTTCAACTTTTTAATTGCAAAGTTTACAATTTTATAAGATTGAACGACAGATATAACTTCACCACTTCATGCATGATTATCAAATCAATTAGGGCTTGTTTACTTCAGCTGAAAACAACTAAACTGATCAGAGCTGAGCTTAGCTTAACTGAAATGAAAGTTTTTTTTATGAAGGATTAATGAGTAGCAGAATAAAAGAAGAGCTGAACTGAACTGAGTCGAATTGAACTGAACTAAACTGATTTTAAGCTGAAGTAAACAGGCCTTATTCAGTATTTTTGTTTAGCCACACTAAATTATAGGTTCTTTTTTAAACAAAGTGTCTATAGCTTAATGTTTGGAATAGTAATGAACAAATAAAATAAAGGTCAAGGATTCGACCCTTAGCTTATTCTAGTTATTAACTCAGAACAAAATGAAAATTGTTGAAATTTGGACATTGGAGTTTCTAATTCGTACTTATACGAAGTAGTTTTTTGATCTAGCTAGGAAAGCAATTTAGTTTCTTATTCATCTAACCCTACAAATAAAATTATAAAAATATATATGAGACGGTCTGGTTTGGTAAGATTACTAGGTTGTTAGATTGAAAATATAGATATTAATTTAATTAATGAACCTAATAATTAAAAAACCCACAAATATGATGATCTTATCGTAAAACGATCTTATCAGAGACGAGCAAAAATTTTAAACCAGATTATTTATAATTATTGTTGACATATTTTAATCAGGTAGAGAGAGACCCTATTCCCCTACATCGCGCAGCAAAGCTTTTGATCAATTCACAACTACAAAACGGTGATTTTCCTCAGCAGGTAAGGAGTTCAACCGATCTTAATTTATATTTGAAAGATAATTAAGATCTTCATTACGAATTAATTGCAGCAAACTATTTAGTACTATTTATACCTTATAAAGAATGCTAAAGTTTACAACTTAATTCGATCTTGGCTCAGGTAGTATACTAATATAGGGAGTAATAGTTGATTTCTTTGGTGTACTCCATATAATTTACAGGAATATACTGGAGCAGCCTTGAAAACATGTATATTACATTACCCAATGCACCGAAATGTTTTTCCATTGTGGGCACTTGCTGATTATCGGAAGCTTGTTCTTTCGCCTTGAATTATAGAGTGGCTAGATTTATCCAAAGTACTGCCTGATGATATCATTCTCTATATTGGTGATGTCCACGTGAGATATATTGAATCGAGTTTGTATAGATGATGTGAACATACATTTGTCGCTATGTTAATATTACGCCTTATGTATAGAGAGTGAGGGGTAGCTCAAGTGGTAAAAGCTTCCCTCCTGATTCCAGGAGATCCTGAGATCGATTCTAATCCCCCGCCCTTGTAGCTTCCTAACACCAAAAAAAAAAAACATTACGGCTTATGTATGGATAAGTATATAGTATTTCCTATGTTTGATACGTTTGAAATCGTGATATTATTCATTAGATGGAAAATAATGCATAATATATTCATACAGTGTCTTGTTCGATTCTTTTCGATGGTCAGTACGTTATTAATATTTAATAATTATAATTTTTACGTATATACAACAAAAGATATTTAAGGTCAAACAAATGCAATGTATATATGCAAATCAAAATGTATCAAACAAATGGGAACGGATGAAGTAATTAATTAATTACGTCTTGTGTTTTTTGGGAGTGGACGTGGATGATGGTTCGATAGCATCATATCTTTCATGAAAAGTGTTGATGAACCTTGGTATCATTGCGTTGGTTAGTGTGTATATTGCCTATATAAACATATTTCCTAATTCTCAATATAATGATTTTGCATAGTGTGAATATCTCTATTGTTTCTAACGGCATTTTCATTTCATTATTATTGATAGGAGAAATTTACGGAATTGCTAACATAAATTTTTGGAGTTTAGAAGTAAATTAGTTGATAATCCATAGCAACAGTATTGGGGGCTAATATTAATTATTTTGTGGACACTAATCATTCTTTTTGCCCCCAATTTATAATTTTTCTAACACTACTTTTGTTTCTTATAAGTTGCAACACATGAATTTTTTATATCTTATAAATAATACCCAAATGTTGCAACTAATAAGGAACGAAGATATTAAAATGCTAAAATGTGCTAAATTTCCTTGTAATTTAGTTAATGAATAATTTCAGTTTTAAATTATACCATTCTCTCACACTTCAGTTTTAAGTCCTAATTCTTTATACTTCCGTGTTAGCAAACCCATTTTAAAATACGTTTTTGAAAACATTTTGGAAAAACTTGTTGCTCTGGTAACCACTCTGTAACACCCCCAAATTCCTCACTTTCTGAAACTTACCTTTAAACATATAAGCAAGAGGAACTTTAGCATATACCTCCACGCCACAACTAATTATGAAAACACATCGGAAGTCTTTTATTAATTTCTAAGTGAAACAATATTGGTCAAACTCTTTTACATGGAACTATTGAGGTTCTTACAAAGACTAAGTTCGAAGAACAACTATTTTAACTCAAATGTGCTCTCTCATGGACACCGATCATCCCATGCATGTATGCTTGAAAATCTGCACTTATTCTGCTTCGACAAGCTAAGCAAAGCAAAACACAACAAAAACGTGAAAGTATATGTATCAAGAGTATGTACAAGCTAACAAAAGCATAATAACATGAGACACAACGCAAGTAAAACATACTAACACATAAAACAATAGCATAAGACTCATAAGACAACTTGCTTTAACTTTCTTGCTTATTAGCTTTACTTAAAATTTTACTTGCTGAATAACTTTTCTTGCTTGGAAACTTTGCTTGCTCAAAAGATATAGAAAACATGAACGAGATATTTGAAAGTCCACCACCAATAAAATAGATTGGTGCTTTCAAACAATCCGCTCTAACAGAAAGATAGCAAGTCTTTCGAAAAACGGTACATGGTCTCCATCCACCTCATGTCCAAAACTAAAACTCTTAGGAATTTCCTTGACTAAACAGTTAAGCATTGTCACATTCCACCATGGAAATACAGCGTTAAGGCAATGCATATTCCCCCCTTTTGGTAATCTCATTTGGTCGGAATGAGGACTCATGTTCTTTTGAAGAAACCTCGACTTGAGATTATACCCTTGCTTGTATTTTGTCTTTACTTTGACTTTATATTTTGAAATAGAATAATAATAACTTTGACTTATAAACCTGAATATAACTTTAAACTTTGACTTACTTAAAAACATGACTCTTATAGTCAACACTTACTCAAAAAATAGTCAAACTTTGCATAAACATTGCCAAACATATACACAACCTGACAACCCTTAGACAAACTAAACATGTCCTTTTAGACTCATAAACACCACTTTTAAACATGAGTTCACTTTTGTCCATAACTCAAAACATACTTTACTTTATTTTAAACAACTTAAACAAACATCGAAAAACTTCGAAAATATCAAATATGAACGTAGAAACAACTTATTAACCACCCATCACTTATAACCAACTCATACCAATTTTAGTAACCTTCTAAATATAGTAAGTGACTTTGAAAATATTTTAGGAAATATATAAATATAGAAAGTGAATTTTTGAAAAACTTCTTATTAGATAAGATAACAAAAATAGAAAACAATTTAGTAAAAACCATAATAAATTTTAGTTTAGTTTAATTTTTTCAATTTAATTACAAACTAAATTATGCTATGAAATCAATCAAATTTGAATTATAAAAATACATACAATATCAACTTTTTGTCAAAATCGTACACCGCACTAGCACTCATCTGACAAAAACTTGATTGATTCATCGAATAAATTACCCACTTTTAACCATAAAACATATAAAGTGTGATAACGAAATCTTATTCATCATAATTTATACTCCCTAGGTCTTTTTTTTTAGTTGCTACATTCACTTTCCACATCTCCTAAGACGCAGCTTCTAATGTTATTATTTTGAGTTTGATATAATAAAAAATTATATATTTGGATAGTACACATTGAGACGAATCAAACAAAATCTCATATGATTATGTTATTCCTTATATATTAAGTATCAAAGTGAGTCAAAGTTGCAATATAAATAGTGCCGATAGTCAGTTTGTAGCAACTAAAAAAAGACCAAGGGAGTATATTTTATGCATGCTATTAGTAATGAATAGTTAACCAATGGCCAGTGGTAAAAATGTTAAATAGAGCATCCTTTCACTAACCTTGTGTTACTTCAGGTGAAAATAGCTGAAATGAACTGAACTGAATTAAATTGAATTAAGCTGAACTGAAAGTTTTTTTTAAAGGATTAATGAATACCAAGATAAAAGAAGAGGTGAACTGAAATGAGCTGAATTGAACTAAACGGATTTTAAGCTGAAGTAAATAGTGCCTTAGCTTACTTTAATTTTGAAAGCTAAAAGTCAAAATATTGCTTCAAAATAATAAAAAATAAAAAGTCAAAATATCACCTCGATATCTGTGCAAATCAGAGAACCTTGTAAAGCAGCTGTACTACTCCCTCTCTTTAACACCCCACCTCCCACAATCCACACATTCTCCCCTTCCCTCCTCCTTCTCTCTCCTCCCACCAAAAAAAAAAATCCCCAATTCAACAATCAAAACAAACCCTAATTTTTACCCTAATTTTTCCCCTCTTCTCAAAAAATCCCCAATTTCACCCCTCAATCAAACACCCCCCCCCCCCCCC
>PYUH01000055.1:230762-257861 GCA_016808085.1 Suaeda aralocaspica | reverse complement strand
AAGGGGGGGGGGGGGGGGGGGGGGGGGGGGAGATTGAACTATTCCATGGGCTGAGTTGCTGAGGTATTGATGTGTTGGTAATATTCATGTATGGATTGCGAATAGAAAATGAGGAGATTAGGGGCAGCAATTAATATATTTTGAACGTACTCCAATTCCTTACAGGATGCCAATAGGCTTACACAGGCCCACCATTTCTTCAATGGATTTACACAGGCTAAAAGATTAAGTGCCTTGGCTAATTCTTACGGTACCCTGACTCTCTAAGGTGAGGTGGCTTGGGTTTCTGATGTGTATGCGATAGAAAAAATATTTATTTTTGCTTATTTATTTTTGTTGAATTGCTATTAATCGTGAGGTGAGCAGTGTCAATCCAAAAGTTACACGTGATTAGTAGATTTAAGGTTGTTACTTAGACTAATTAGGAGTTGTGCATATAATCATATATTCCCTAAAATAGGAATGCCGTGTGACTTAATTTAGGAAATCAGTTTGTGATAATTTGATTCGACAATTAGGCACAAGCATGTGCATGGGAGTGATATGAGTGAGAGTTTGTTTAGGAATTATAGGCTTAAGCATATGTTTAGGGTTAGATTGAGTAGACAATTCTCTGATTTCTTTTTCCTCTTTGAGAGATCATTATTAGAATTAGGATATATTGTGTATTTTAAAAATTAGTAAAAAAATAAATTATCTTTTTTATTTTTATTCAATCTTTTATCCTAATTGACATGGGATATATGCCGATAAATAGGTTGGCTTTTAACTAATAAAAGTCAGTGTTGATTGATTGAAAATTGGCGTTGCCTATAGGTTTGTTGAATCAAGAACGCAATGTTGCGGCTAAGTGTTGATCTATTGATTGCGGTTGATAAGAGAACCTTAATTCTTTCGGGAGCTAAGTTAATTTATCCTTATCTTTAAAATAACCTATCAAATTCAACCTCCAGAGTGATGAGTGTTCCCTTGCCTAAAGTCAAGTTCAACAACTTGCAGATTTAAACCTATTACTGGGTCACAATATGCATTTGTTTCACTTTAGTTTAGTTCAAATGAGCTGACCTTGTTTTATTTCTTATTTAGATATGCTGAAGTTGAGTATTTGAAATCTTTTTTCCTTTCTTTCTTGGCTTGGTTATGCACTTTACATAGCTTGAAAGAGGTCTATAGTATCTAAGTATCTTAGTGCTTGAGTTGAGGCCCATGGGGTCCTTTTATATGAAAAAGGAAATGTTCCATCATAAGGTGGAATCTAATGAGTTGCAGTTGAATAGGTGCTTGTCCTTATTCTTCTATGTGGCTTCATCATCTTGTTCAGCTGCGGTTCCTTGGCTTGATTACCCTACCAGGTTAAGATTGTCAAGGGCTCTGATCATCATTAAGTTGGTGGTTTATTGGAGATAACTTACAGGATTTCCCTCTGATTTACAGGCATTGTTACACTTTATATATTGGGATGACCTACCAGATATGCAAGAACTTGCAGGTATCAATTCCAAAGGGGCTTCCACATTAATGTCTCAGCATTTGTTAGCTGCAGCAGATAGATATGGGCTTGAACGACTTAAACTTCTCTGTGAAGCCACACTATGTGAAGATGTTGCCATAAACAATGTTGCAACGACTTTAGCATTGGCAGAGCAACACCATTGCTCTCATCTGAAGTCTGTTTGCCTAAAGTTTGTTGCATCACGGGAGAACCTGAGAGGTAATTCACCAGTTACTCCACCCATCTGATTTAGACAATGGCTTCATTCTTTTCATTGAAAAATTATCTTGTACTTGTGGGGAGGAGTTGTAGACTTATAGGAACTAAAAACTTTTCTAGTTGTCTAGTCATATATTGAACTTAAGGTGGCACTTATTAGATCTTGGAAAATATTTAATTCATCCTGATAAAATATACCAGGGGCATACTTCTTTTTTTCGAGGCCCTTTGAATGATAAGAAAATTTTTATAAATATAAGTTCCAATACAAACATAATAAGGTTGGATATTTCGTAATACTCAACCTTGTGAGTTTGGTTTTCAGCTTCATATTTTTTTAAGGATCCTCAAACAAACAAAAAGTGCACACATACCCCCCCTAATATATATATATATATATATTAAATAAAATAATACATTTCCCCAATTATTCCTCTAATCCTCTATCATATTCAATAAATTTGCGCGTTCCTTGCCTAATGTACCGCTATGAGTAAACTTGGAAGTTGGGAACTCATTGGAATTTTTACTTTTCAAAAATGAATTTCAGTGTAAAAAAAAACAATAAGAATTGCTAAACTGTAATTTAGAATCAGGAGAACATGCGTCTATGAATCCTATAACTCTGAGTATAAGTTTACATTCATGGGCTATGTCTATTATGTTTTTTTTTTGCAAGTGTGTATGACAAAACAGACTCAAAAGTTGTTATTGTGTTTCAGCTGTTATGCAAACTGAAGGGTTTGAGTACTTGAAATTGAGTTGCCCATCTGTGATTAGTGAACTACTGGCGTTTGTTGCAAGAGTCAGTGAGCATTCTACAGCTGTAGTGAGTTATGGAAATGATTCAATGCTAGACTGTGGAGACGTGAATGGAAGACGCGTGAAGCCAAGGATATTTTGATATATAATTTTTTTTTTTTTTTGGTGGGGAGGGGAGTGAATCAATCTCTGCTCTGTTCGCTCCATTTGTATTTTTTGTAACAAAAAAGTTGATGATCATGTCTAGCTGACTCCAATCCTTTTGGGGAAGGCTCTGTTGTTGTAACAAAAATGAAAGCTGACAAGTTCTGTCCGTCATATTGTCGAATGTAGTATTAATACCATGATGAAATGTGATTATGGGATTGTTGTGGACTTGTGGGGTATACTTAACTGCTTGTAAGTGACTTTGTGATTTGGTAACATTTGTGAATTAGCATGTTGTATGATACAATAGATCATTGAACGGTCACGATCTCACAATCTGCTGTGCACTGACTGATATTAACCCCTGATGCAGCTACAGCTTCAGTATACTGCTTAAATTTCTGAGTTTGGCTTCAAGCTTTCCTATTATTATTATTATTGCGTATTATCGTATGACAAGCTTACATATATACGGGTAGCAAATAGTAATCTCAACCAACCATCATATATAGTTGATCATGAGATCCATACTGTAAGTACTAAAATAGGGCAAAGTTGCAAATTAACAACCAGCCTCACTGCCACAGTATCAGAAAAAACAACTCCATACTTCATACAGAAACAATATGCCTTTGTTTACTGATCATATGTAACTTCATAACGAATTAGACTTAAGAATCACACAGTTTACAAGTCATTTTAAATTTTGAATGCATATTCTCCTACAAAGATAAAAGAAAAGGTTAGTTCAAATCGACCATATAGGATACACAAACACATTATTTCTTTCATAAAAAAAAGCATGTTGACAGGATGCTCAGCACTTCAGCATGCATCAATCTCATGACTTGCAGATTTATTTTGGTGAAGAGCGAGGGGTATTTATGTATCACAGATGTCTCATGCAGTTCTCCCAAGCCAAACCAAGCACATTTGCTTTCGACTCGTGCATATAGCTTTTTAGCAGGTGATGCGGCTTTGAAAGCCTGCTGGAATTCCAATATTATCTTGCAACAAGCCTTTCATTCATCAGAAGTTCAGAGCAAAGCGTTCAATGCATACCTGTCACAACAACAAAATGCATGTAGTTAGCCAAGATATGCTAACCCCAAAAAAAAGGCGGTGTAAAAAGTCAGGTTCTATCAACCAACTCAGAAATTACCATTTTGCATCCCAGTCTACAGAATGTGATTAGAAGTTTTCATACTACACCCCACTACTTACCATGGTTGTTCAAACAGAAGCTTCATTTGCAGCATACTCTTGCAACACATGTGCTACATCCTCGACTACTCCTAGCTTCCGAAACCAATCAACCAATTTTTGAGAACCTTCTTTCCTAATCATAATGCCATCACTCTCCAGTTTTATTAAGAACTCCATGGCTGAGTTAACCTTGTTATCCTTTTCGTAGGCAGCCAACAAAAGAGCCACACATTTATCATTAGGTTGTATACCTGCCTTTCTCATGTTTTCAAATGCAACCAGAGCCTTTTGACTTTTACCTGCCTCAACATAGGCATTTATAAGGAGCCCACATATCTTAATGTCAGGAGAAATACCTGCAACTTGGATGGCGTTGAAAACCCTTTGTGCACCTTCTGCATCACCTTTCATGGAGTAACTTCTTAACAATGCTTTGTACACTTCAATACCTGCAAAGATCTCTTGTTCTTCCATTTCTTTGATTAAATCTTCTCCTTTATCTGGCATTCCAGCCCTGATATAAGCCATAATCATTGAACCATATGATCTTTTATCTAATGGCACACCAAGAAGCTTCATCTCCCCAAATGTTTCTTCTGCCAATTTAAAATGACCAGCTTTGCTGTACATGTGAATCATTGTTGTCAATGTAACCTGGTCACAAGTCAGACCTCTTTTGCTCATTGCCAAAAGCGCATTTTCTGCATCTTGAAGTCGGTCATGCTTGGCATACAGATGAATCATCTTGGTATAATCACGAACATTGGCTTCAAAAGATTCATCCAAAAGTGCAAGTTCAAAAATCTAGGACCCAACAATCAAAATTTAGTCCTGAAACCGTGTTCACACTTTTTTTTTAACAGATTTGAAAGAAAATAACTTATTTAGAAAGATATAGCCAAACTTCCCAAGTAGTAACTTTGTTTATCTACTTACAAAATTCAGATAAGGTAAGAAGAGATTCAAAACACTAGAAAATCCTCTATAATCAACTCATCACTTGTACAGTGTTTCCTGCAATGACTACACCAAAAGATATTCTTTATCAGCATATTTAAACATGAACACTATTAAAATGCCTTTAAATCCTTATGGAAAACAGGCCCTTCTAACCTAGGATTTCTGATGCAAGCAATTTGACAAGAGGGGGGAAGAGAGTGTCAAATTCCATAAAACTGCTTTGTCGCATTAAATGCCGGATTTAGGACCTTTTTGTCCAAAATCTAGCTACACTACTGTTAATTTCTTCTACCAGATACACACAGAAGATGACCATCTGTCAGGTGTAATTTTACACTTTTCATTTTTAAATCAGCCGTGTCTGAGACTATAGTACAAGGGTTTGGTACAAATAGTTTGAAGTTATGTTCCCAGGCCTATCAATGTCTAGAAATAAGTATGGAGAACCTATAGCATCATAAAAAGAAAAGAAGCGGAATTAAAGAACCCTAGAATTATGCAATTAGAGGAATTAAAAGCAGAGTCCATAAGTCGAATTGAAAACAAGCAGGCATAATGTTAACAAGTCAAAAAGCCATTTTGTATACACAAGCTATGTTGATCACTAGAAAGGTCATCTCCAAATCAATTTGCTAACATATACTCCAAGCGTTTGCTATTGAATAACCAAATAGCCAAGCTAATGGTAGACTGCCTTCTTGTATTCATAAGTTTTATAATGAAAGAGCAGATTTTCAACCTCATTGTTACTATCTTTTCATTTCTACAAATTACGATCTCACCTCTTTTACCAATGCAGTATGGTTAGAAACTCATAAAATGAAAGATTTTCTCAAATAATGTCAGGAACAGCTTGTTGCAGAGTTAAACTCAGGCTTCGCAATGCTAATCCCGGTGGCAATAGCGATTAATGTTTTGTAACTTTAAGCAAAGCTATTGTGTGCCGATATATAATACCAACTTGGATGTAACTAAGCATCTTTAATTCCGTTTGATGTATTTCACAATAATACCTAAATTCATAATGATCCAAATTGGTGATCAATTAAGTCATTATATTCGCGGCACTATCAGTATTTATATCAAGAGGCCAAACTTCTAAACCCGAAAAAGGCAATATGATTTTTTTTGGCCAGTGGCGGCCTCCTTCCAATGCATATCCCCAAAAATTCCAACACAAAATTATTCATTCATCCCAAAACTTCAAAAACAAATGTCACACACTTTGATTCAATGCCACATCAAACTTCACTTTATAATGGATAATCTCAATCTCAATCACAAGATAGCAACTTAATATCCAACATCGAAAAAAGCAAATAAACCAAATACCATTAAAAAATAACACCAATTTACATTCATAAAACAATCAAATAAACCAAATTGCATTCAAAAGCAAGTAATTAAACCAAATATCATTCATAAAACAACCAAGCAAACCAAAATTCATTCAAAAAACATCCAAATAAACCAAATTTAATTCAAATTCCAAAACCAAATAACAAAAGATTATACCTTCATATAAAAAGGGTGATCAATGTAACTCAATTCCTTAAGTACAGAAAGCCAATCAGCTCTTTTAGGCTTCATAATCTTAACCCAAGCATCCATTAACTCAGACAAACTACCCTTTTGAGAATTGAAGCATACAATTTGCCTCATTAAAGCTTTACATCTTTTTTCCATTTTTTTGGGTAATTTTGAAATTGCAATTTTTTGTGATTCTGTTAAGTTTTTTGGGTTTGTTTCTACCCATTTGAATTTGGATTTCTCTTGTATGGGTTCTTGGGTTTGTGGGTTTTCTGTGATTTCTGCATTGGAGAGTGGTGAATTGAATATGGGTAATTTGGGTTGAAGTTGGGTGAGTTTGAGATTTGTGGGATTTTGTGGGAATTTGGTGTGATGAAGGAGATTGAGTTTGGGTGAAGTGATAGGGTGTGAGAGTATGTGAGAAGGAGAATAAGCCATTGTATGAATTTGCAACTTGGAAGTGGTGCATTTGATGAATTTTAAGAGTATTATGTTGTCATAGATTCAAGCACTATCTAATCCGATTAATCATTATATATGGCAAGTCAACGCTGATTGTTTTTGTTTTGCTTGTTAAGTTGGATCGGATTGACCTCACAAAAATTAAAAATTTGATATATTAGTTTTTTATAAAGATTTGCCTAATGTTATCCTCCATTTCGTTTGAATTAAACTCAAATCATGTTTTAAGTTAGCTGTCCAACATAATTGGGAAATTTGTACCATGAATCATGTAACAAAATAACAAATATACTACATAATAACAATAGCACAAATCAGTTGGCAATAACACGTGCTTATGTCCATTATGGATAATACATACGGTAGATTCAACCCCATATCTTTGCTTTCCATAGTAGAGATAGGGAAATTAATTGCATCGCCCATACCAAAATGGGGTTAAACAGTTATACTTTCCCAATCATATAGACATAAACTCATGATCAATTGTGGCAACTAAATTACAGAAAAATGTATCATTAACCTCAAAATAAATAAAGACAGTCTCAAATGCAACCCTAATTAAGAGCTTACTTAATTATTAAAATGAAGTTAATAATCAACTCTTTTCAACAATTCTCAACAATACTTCAATTTTCAGTCAAAAATTCACCAAACTTCTGGGATTTCTGGTAAACGCCAATGATAAAGGAACAATTTCAATGATATATTGATCATTTGTTTCTATGACCACTAGAAGCACACTAACATATGACATATCATATGTATAAAGAGAAATACCTACACTAATTTACCAACAAGAAAGCTCCTATTCAAAACCCTCATTGAAAGCAGAAGTACTATACACCTTAAGAACAATACTATGCAATTGTTGAAGACAGTCAAAATTGCTAGATGTGCCCGAAACTTCATACTGTCATTAACTTAAAGATCAATCTTCACTTTTCTTCGTTTTCTTCTACTTTTCCGTCTTTTTGCTCAGTATGTGCATGTTTTCTCTTCTTTTTCTTATACTTTGTTTCTACTTCTGCAGTGTCTGCATTCTCAGCCTGTCGCTTCTTCTTCTTCATCTCTTTTTTACTTGTCTTTTTATCGGCTGCTTCTGCTAGAACATCATCAACAGCTTTCTCTTCATTCTCAGCATGATGGTTCCTTTTCTTTTGTTTCTTGGACTTATTCTTTGTTTCAACCTCGGCTTTTGATGGTATCGTGTTGCAGTCTTTCTTTTCGATGATGGAATCAGCTGCCAGGTTATAAGTCTGTGACAAAACACAAATAAACATGGTTTCAGACTTCACTAAAATAAAAACAGAAACAAGGGAAAGCTCCTTGAGCAAGTTACTTTGGCCGGGGTAATGAGTGCTCCTGATCCATTTTTACGATCCTTGTCATAGGTCTTTATTTGTGGCTTGCTCTTGGCTGATCCTGCAGACCGACCTAGCTCTTTACCTTCGAGGTTTCTTAGCCACGCTTCAAGCTGTTTATTAGAAATAAAAAAGAGTCTATCAGAACAGCTGCAAAGAAAAGGGAAAGAATTGAATTGAAAGGAAAGGAAAGGGTAGAGCAAGAAATGTTTATCCAAGTTGTTACCTTGGCTCGATCTTGAAGACCCACAGTATTATCAGGGTTATCTCCGAGTGCATCACAACGGATTGCTATAGCTGCTTTTGCTGCAAGAGAACGAGATATTTTTCCCTTAAGCTTAGGGGCAGCTTGTCCAATCTCGTACTTAGGAGTTGCATGCTTTGTTTTCAAGGCTTTGAAAAGGGCCTTTTCAGACCCCAGAATTTGCACTGTGCTCCCAGGCTGCTTTGCAAGATTTAACAAGCTTCCGCCATGAGCAATAAGACGAGCACCAACAAGCTCACCAACAAGAGCAGTTAAATTCGGGGCAACAGTTTTCATTCTGCTTTTTAAATGTTCATACAGCAGTGATCGGTCTTCTACTAGTGCCAAGACTTGGCTGCAGAGATCCTTGATGTTTTCTAGATCACAATCATTTACTTCAGTTCCCATCGAAATCATGGCAGCTTCTTTAAGCGCTGTCTCCACTTCCTCAGGCAGTATCTGAAACAACCATGACAATGCAGCAGATTTATCAGAAAATAGTGCATGGCTGACTAATAACTAAAGCTTCAAAAGCTTTGAAAAAAAGAATTAATACATGCCAACTGAAGTCTGGATACTAGTAATAAAATGGGTGTGCAATTGTGCATTAGGAATGTGAATGAGTATTTCCTATAAAATCAGGAATATGATTTATGGAAGTCGAATCTTTGTTTCCCTTTCATCCATTTCCGATTTTAAGTCAATATCCTCAACTCTAAAATTTTAGCCTTGGAGAGCCTTATACTTGGAATATACCTTGAAAACACTCATTAGTCACAGACCCACAACCATATAATAAATCACAATTCTGGAAATTGTTTTTATACAAAGCATAAGATAGGCCGTCTCATTAAGCTTTTTTCGAATTTTGATTCGTTTAATTTGTCTTTACTTCTATAATTATATACGAGTACATTATTAGCTATTCAACAGAAGAGAAAACAACTCATTACTTGCACAATTTAAAATACATCAATGCTTTAATTCTAAGAAATATTAAAGCAAAACAGCTTGATGCATTGAAATGATTTTGTTTATAGAATGCAATTGACTTAGGGTGCAGGGGAGCTCTACCTCAGAGAAGTCCTTTTTCCTAGCATCAACACGATTTCCCCATCAACTTTACGGTCCTCACATACAGTATGTTGTCTTGTACAATCTTTGCAAGCTCCGGGAAATGCCAGCCATACCATTCGCAGACAGTCATAGCATATTTGTTAATTTCTTTGTCAAGATCATCCAACATCCCAATGGCTTGAATAACCACATTGTCTACCTGCAATGATTTCAGGTATAGGATTAGACAGTTAGTTCGAAAATTCGAATAGAAAGACTAAAATTTAAACATATTCATGACAGAAAAATATTATATCCGCATTAATGGGAGAAAGAAAATTATTTGGACAGACTGTACCTTCTCAGGATTGAACTTCAACTTGTGTCTCGACAAGCTGTGAGATAAACCCAAACTCATTGGAGCAAGATCTTGAGAGCCAAGACCAGAGATAAGTTCAGTGAACTGATTCCTTAACCCTCTCATTAGCTCCATCACCACACTATTATGTCCATAATTGATTTGCTGCAATAATAAATGGTTGAAAAATCCAAACCAGATGCTAAAATCACAACACATGGAAATGAGGCTGAAATAAGACATTGACGAACCAATTTTTGTTTGATTGCATTCCCAAGTTTAGAATCAGCAACAGCTAAACTTTCACCCTGACAGTGAGCTTTTAGAAATTTCGTAAGTCCTTTGCTAGGTCTGCCGTCAATCAATAGAGTAGCGGCTGATCGATAAAGCTTCTTCTGTGTTTTTAAACTTGTCAAATGCTTTCAGCTTTACCACCTGAAGTAAATTCAAGGCTACAGATCAACTAAGTTGCAAGATAAACCAGTTTTTAGCAATTGCACATTACATTTCATTGGAGTTATGGTATCTCCATGCATGCCAGTGAAGAAAGTATGAGAATTACACAGGTAAAGTTATCGACAATTCCAACTTACAAGCATGAAGACGTACAGATAGCTAAATAACTTTGTTAACATCAAACAAGACTATAAGTTACGATGAACATATATTCTACAAGACGCGCAACTAACATAATACCACTTGAACATCAATCGATCAATACAAGTCATTTCAATAAAAATAGCTTGGTATCCAATAGACTATGGCATGGCATCAACCAAGTGCATGATATTATACAATCACAGAACTATACAAAATTTAATCCTTGAAAATTCTACCCAAGAACCAGAAAACCATACAATCATCACTCCAAACTGGCCGGGAAAGTGGTAATTACAAAAGAAAAAATATTTAAAAAATTAGAAAAAAAAAAAAACCAGCACAATGAACAATAACCTTTCTAGCAAAATCAGCAGTGGTAAACTCTTTCCATAAGTCCAAAAAAAAAAAAAACAAACACATTATAATTTTCTTGAATAAATTCACAAAACATACATTAACTTTATTTTTCTAAACCAATAAAAATAAAATAAAATAAAGGATGAAACCTCAATTTGAGAAAGTTTCCCTTCATCCAATACTTTAAACAGGGCAAACCCTGCTGGGGTTTCGAACAATGCCAACATTTTTCAACCTCCGATCTTCGTATATTTTCCTGTTTTTTTTTGTTTTTTTTTTTCACAACTTAACATTAATGAAAAAAAAGTAAAAAATTTACCTTTAATGCATTGGTTTGTAAAAGGAGAATACTTACCAATACAATTGCATAAAAAGGAGCCAGAAACGAGAGTGTTCAGTGTTGACGATGACGAGGGTTTTAGAGAGCATGCAAATGTAATACGTACTATAACGACTGATTGCCTATAATTTTGATACTCGGGTTTTCGGCAAAAATAAAAAAAGGCAATCTATATATATATATATATATATATATGACATAGGCTCTATTCTCTTCACAGGATTTGGCTGGAATGGAATGGAATGGAATGGATGAGATTAGAATGGATTGCCGGGATTATTATTATCATTACTCATTAGTTATTAATATTTTGTAACAATGGTAATTATTTTTTAACATTGAAATTATTATTATTATTATTATTATTATTATTATTATTATTATTATTATTATTATTATTATTACTTCCAATTTTTTATCTACTTGTAAGGATATTGTATCTACAGTAAATTATTATGTAATAAAAATGTAGTAAAAAAAAAGCAAATTTGTTATGAATATTATTGTGTCGTCAAGATTTAAATTTTCAAGAGTTTAATTAAGAATTTAATTTTAATTAAGATTTAAATTTTCAAGAATATATTGTCGGGATTAGAATGGATTGCCATGATTAGAATGAATTATAATGGATTGCCGGGATTAGAATGGATTAGGATGGATTGCCGGGATTAGAATGGATTGGAATGGATGACCCGAGATTAGAATGGATTGGAATGGAATGGAATGGATTGGGATTGTAATCCCATGAAGAGAACAGAGTCATAATAAGGTATATTCATTTATTTATTAAAATAGTGTTTTTTTAGTATTAGAAAGTAAGTTGGGCTGATTTTAAGGTAACTAGAACTAAAAAAAATATAACACGAACTCAATATATAGTAACTAGAATTATAGTAATTCAATATAACTAGAAAGTAGCTTGAGTTAATGTTATAATAACCGGAGCACACAAAAGTGTAACTTTAAACTTGTTGTAAAACAATTACCGTGAATCGGATATATATAAAACTTTGTCTTAAAAGAATATAAAATCCATGAGTACCATAATTTTTCTTGATTTTGCGGATTATTAATTTGCTGTGTCTGTTGACACCGAAAATTTAGTATTTTTAGGTGTCAAATATATCCAATAATTAGAAAAAAGTATTTTAGAAGATATGATTTGTTGAGATTTAGGATGTTAAATTATATTGTTATCTTCTCTAAGCATGTATTTTCCCTATAAATAGAGGAGTAGTTTAGGGTTATCAAGATGTAGAGATGGAATAAGTCACAAAGACCCTATTACCTCCCTACTACCAAATTGTAGGCAAATAGTCCGGAATAAGTCGATAAGACCCCAGTACTATTAGAAAACCTTAATCTATACCCCCAAACTTTTAGAGAGGAATCAAGAGAGCAACGACAGCTGTAACACACAAATTATCAATAAAATTATTGTTTACCATATTATTTGTCTTTCTTATTACTAATTTGGAGGTTCAAATTTTATGGTTTACAAATTGGTACGCTCGGTGGAACAATTGTTGCTCTTCATCTCCAATCTCTAAGATGTCAAGTTCAAGTTTCAGAATTTACATCAAAAGTACGAGACAATGTTGCATTCGACATCAAGTCTCCACAACAAGTCTCGAGGGGGCATATGTTGACACCGAAATTTTAGTATTTTTAGGTGTCAAATATATCCAATAATTAGAAAAAAAATATTTTAGAAGATATAATTTATTGAGATTTAGGATGTTAAATTATATTGTTATCTTATTCTCTAAGCATGTATTTTCCCTATAAATAGAATAGTAGTTTAGGGTTATCAGGAGGTAGAACCAAATTGTAGGCAAATAGTCCGGAATAAGTCGATAAGACCCCGGTACTATTAGAAAACCTTGATCTAAACCCCCAAAACTTTAGAGAGGAATCAAGAGAGTAACGACAGTTGTAACCCACAAATTATCAATAAAATTATTGTTTACCCTATTATTTGTCTTTCTTATTATTAATTTGCAGGTTCAAATTTTATGATTTACAGTGTCATTTATAATTATCGCGTAACATCTCGTTCAACTAGTACCGCTGAAAGTTCTTTGATATTTTGCCAGACTCAATTGCATCAGTTAAAGTGCTCATTTGGTTGCACGACAAATATATGTCATATGTGGATGTAATAGCCCTATATAATTCCAGCTATATAGGAATTCTAGATTCTTATGATTGTAATTATTTTGATTTGTTTGCCACACCTTTTTTTTTTTAAGTAAAAATAATTCATTCATAATAATTTATATGAGATCTATAAAAGCATTCGACTCTAATAAGTACATGATAAATTAAATCAAGTACAACTTTTCTTTACCAAAACTATTATCGTTGATCCAACCTTACACAGTTACACTGTGGTTTGTGGAGCATCTCCCACTTACATCGTTGAAATATACAACTTTCCTGGAGAGATGGTCTAATAATGTGTTGTATCCATAAGGATGATTTTCATTTAATTCATCTTCATGTATCTGGTAAAATAATTACCTTTGCACACCCGCATAAATCCTCATCAACGAACCATATTTACCAAGACTCAAAGATCTACAACAACTAAGAACACATATATATAAACAATAGTTCCTCTCAAGGAGTATAGGACAAACACTTCCTGTCAAGGGAGGGACAACCCTCTCTAATGGAGAAAGTAGTATTATTAACCACTCAAAACTAAAAACACAAAAACAAAAACAAAGAAGAAATAAATTGGGGCAAGCCGCTTGAAAATTTAAGGAGATAGAGAGGCCATGCTAGGGTTTTTTGGGAGAGAAAAAGAGAAGAGAGAGACACGTGTGTCTTGGTTGCCATTATGTAATTTATTTATAAGCATAATAATGTAATTTCATTTGTAGATGTACGAGGGGGTTAGTTGTTTAGATTCCCCATTTGAGGCATTTCAAGTTCCCAAAGGTTTTAGAATTCTCTCATTTTATAAACAACAAGCACATGGAATTCATGGAAGTAGTAGATTCACGTGGTTGTGAGAACATAAAAAGTATTCATGAGAGAACTAATGTCAATTTCTTCGAGTGTATTTTTCCACTTTTCATTTTTTGATCAGTCATGTCTGGGACTGGATGTTACTTCGGTGGATAATTAAGAAAACAGCCACCAAAGTCAAGTTTGGTCAAACCAATAGAATTTTGCCAAAATGACTAGTTTATTAGAGAAAATATTTACCAATATGGCTATTTTTAAAATTTTAATTTTCAAACTAGCTATATTACTAATCAAATGCATTGCCCATTGAAATTTAGATTTTGCAGCTTTGTGTTTATTATTATTATTATTATTTTGGCTTTTCTAAAGTAAAACCCATTATTTACTACTCCCACCATTTCATTTTATTCTTTACATTTCATTTATACACGTTTGTCAATGTAAATTTTGTAACGCTTATATCTTTAGTTTTGTATTTGTAAAAATCATAAAAACTTGATATTCTGGTAGGATAAATCAAGACAAATCAAATAAGATCCTATATGAATATGTTTTTACTTACATATTAAGCACAAATAACGGTCAAAACATGGTTTGTGAATTGTGCACAAAATCGAAACGTAAAGAATAGTGCACAAATAAGTTTGATGCCCGATCCTATGACCCTATTTTGTCTCATGGTGTGCGTACCGTACCATGAGTATGGTTGAGGGCATGCAGCTAGTCTCCTTTTGCACTATGCAATAGGGGAGGAAGGGGGGAGCTCATGGTCTAGGGAAGGCAGGCTCTCTTTGCATCATGTGCTGTGTAGCTTGGTCCTGGGCTCTGATGAGCGCATGCATGCATGCACCCACCATAATTGCAGACACACCTGATACTACCTAAGGGCTTCCCTATTCTTAGAAACTATTGTGGTGCCCAGGCAGCCTTTTTTTTTTTTTTTTTGCTTTCTGTAGTAGTTTTAAGGGGGAAATGGGTTAACGGTTTAAAGGGGGAAAGACGAATCGAAGCGGCATAAGGTTGAATCTCAGTGGATCAAGGCAGCAAGGCCACTTTGCCACTTACAATACCCCCGTCATGTATTTAAGTAGTCTGCAAAGGATTCAGCTCGTCGTGTTTTTTATGATTGATTTAACTTCTTTATAAATATATATTAACTTCTTTGATGATAAAATTGATTGAGACATAATCATCCAATTTTAAAGATAAATTATACTTCTTTATTTGTTCGTAAAATCAAGAATCATACTTTCATATACTTTTACCATCATTAATGTAATATTTGCCAAATATATTTATTGAATTATTTTTTATATTTGCTAGTAGTGCATATCGACATATAGTATCAATTACTATCAAAAAGTTTTCGTGTTAATGATTTCAATATACAAATATACAATATGTCATGTTGATCAATTTTAAAAGGAAATGATCAAATTCCAAATTAAATTAAGATAAAATATTACTTTATTTTTAATTTTTTATAATAAAAAACAGATGGCTTATTTAAGTTTACTCCCAATTCAGTTCAGGTTAGGTCAGGTCAATTTTTCAAACATGGTACTTCAGATTCAATTCAATTCAGTTTGATACGACGTTTTTTCAGGTTTTGTATAAGTCAATTTATGTTTGAGTCTTTTTCAGTTTAGGTTCAATTCGATTCAATTCATTGATTTACCGGTCAAAAACAGTATAGGTCACTTTCAATTTAAGTCATTTTCACGTTACAGGTCACTTTCAGTTCAATTTATTTCAATTTCAATCAAGGACAATTTAGTTAACCCAACGGTTTCAAACCCAAACTGACACCCTTAATTGCAGTTAGTTGCCCTACTTAACTGAAGATTGTTTTCATGACTTGTGTAGCTAATATAATACAACACAGTATACATGATTAGAACAATAGTGCAAATCATATAAGATATCACATGTATGCATGATTAAGATCATTTAACTAAATAAAACATTGTCATAAACTCATATAAGTAATCAGGGTCTTTTACTCAAATGGCTAATTTTGCAAAAATATTTACCAAAATGACTAGTTTAAGAAAGTGATCATTCTCAATCTAGCTATGATGTTGATTAAATGCATTAATTTTGAATAAATCTTGAGTTTTGTGACTACATCTTTAATTCATATGAATAATGAAAAACTACTGCGTGCACTACTTATGAATTATTATGACTCAGTTTTTCTTTAAAACAAATTGAATTGTACATAGGGTATTTCTTTAAACAATATTAAACAGAAATTCTTGCAGTACAACAGAATATCAAAGCGAAATCCACAAACATCCTCTTGGCTCATATCACTTATCAAATTTTTTTTTTAAAATTTTTTGATAGAAATCACTTACCAAAATTTTTTAAAATTTTTGATCCACCTGTTTCAATTTATTCTTTATGTTTTGATTTTGGGCACTATTTATAAATCATGCTTTGACCGTTATTTGTGCTTTATATGTAAGTAAAAACATATTTATTATATGGGGTCTTGCTTGATTCTGCTTGATTTATTCTACTAAAATATTAATTTTTTTTTTTTATAATTTTTACAAATACAGAAGTAAAGTTATGAGCGATTAAACGTTACAAAATTTGCATTAGCATACGTGTACAAATTAAATGTAAAGAATAAAATGAAACCGAGGGAACACTAAAGTTACTAGACCATATTTGTTATTAACTTGCAGACTTGCAGTAAAGTAAAATATTAAACTGAAATTCTTTAATAACAAAACAATATTGTTTGATAATAAATAAAGTGGGTTTTTTTAAAAAAAAATCATAAACTAATTTACAAGAAAAAAAAAAGTAAAAAGATAATTTTCAATGCATCTAGTCAAGACTCCATATTTTAGTTAATCTAAAACGGAATTAGTTTTTTAAAATAGCCATTTTAATAAATATTTTTGTCAAACTAGTCAATTTGGTAAAAGACCCAAGTAATTAACTATTGGCAATTCAATTAGAGAAAGATGCGTCATTAATCTCCTAATAAAGAAAGATAATCTCAATTCCTCAAATGTAAACGTAAGTAAGAGCATACCTAATTACTAAACTAAACTCTTAAGTCTTTAACAATGTGTTTTAGACAATTCTCATATATTGGAGGCAAGGCCTCTTGTTGAAACCATGCATGAGACCATAAGCTGAAATTAGAAAGATGGAGCAAAAACTATATATCCCAAAGTAGAAAATAAAGAATATATTTGATGTTTTGCGGTGGTGTTATTGAGTCCCAGTCAAAAATATGCCATGATTATTGGTTCACAATAAGGAATTAAGGGCCTGTTTATTTTAGCTTAAAATCAGTTCAGTTCAGCTTAGATCAACTCAATTCAGTTCAGTTCCGTTCAGCTCAGCTCAATTCAGCTCTTCTTTGATTTTGCTAATTATTATTTTTGCTAATTAATTTATTGCTAATATTATTTGTTCGTAATATTATTTGTTCCTATTATTATTATTGTTTACAAAAATATTATTATACCACATAAGTGGATTACCATTCACAAAAAAATATAGAGATATATTACTGTTTTTATTTCATAAAATATAAACTACCAATAGCGTTTTTTTGTTTAAAAATTATTAATAAATTAATATCAAAATTATTACTGTGTTATTAATCCATAGTTAAAAATCATTAATAATCCGTAGTTTTAGATTAATTGTCGTAGTCAATCCATAAAAATCATAGTAAAAATCAATAATCAATAGTTAAAAATAAATAATCAATAATCAATAGTTAAAAATCAATAATCCATAATAAAAACTTTCAGTTCAGTTCAGCTCCAATCAGTTCGGTTCAGTTCAGCTCCAATCAGTTCAGTTCAATTCAGCTCATTTCAGTTCAGTTGTTTTCGGCTAAAGTAAACTTGGGTCATTTAGTTCTACAAATAATGTAAGACCATGTCAAAAGTGAAGTGACAATTAAGGGATAGTAACAAATTAAATGTTTAATCAACTTTATATTATCCTCAGCTAAATTTTATTATTATTATTATTCCAATTTATTTAATTTATTTATGTTTAGAACTTTCCATTTTTACACCGATCATTTTTCATATTACTAAATCTATCCGTGAAACAATCCAGATAAGTTTTCCTAAATCCTACCATGCCTAGACTAATCCAAACAAAAAAAATCTTTTGCCTTGACAAATAAGTAAATTACAACATAGTGCTATATATACAAATATAGGTTTAAGAGCTTAAGGCATGCACTATAAAAAAAAAAAATAATAATCATCAAAGCATCTCCTTACTAAAACTTTGTCTTCATTATTGAAGATCGAGTACGTAAATTAAAGAAAACTTTTGATCGATTGAAAAGATGAACAACAACAACAACTCAAGCATGAATGTCAATGATCAACCACGTCAATGCGCGAACGGGTGCGGGTTTTATGGAAACCCGGCAACCCAAAACTTATGTTCCGTGTGTTTCCGTGATTTCCTCAAGAAGACTGCTATACAAGAAAGTACAACACAAACTCAAATGAAATCAATATCTAACGATAATAATAGTGGTCTTAAGAATGAAAGCGTTGGATTATTACATGGGCATAATAATAATGATGATATACTTGGTTTTACTTCAAGTTTGAAGATGATAAAAACAAAGAGCACGGTTAACCGTTGTGATGTATGCAAGAAACGAGTAGGGTTAACAGGTTTCGAGTGTCGATGTGGTGGGTTGTACTGCACGTCGCACCGTTACCCGGAAGAACACTGCTGTGAGTTTGATCACAAGAAACATAAACTCAAGGCTCTTTCGAAGGAATTGTTTTCTGCTGCTTCGGATTTGAAGGCTGCTAAACTTCAACATAGAGCTTGAAACTTTCATGTAGTAGATGATCAACATGTTTAATTATATTTAATTTAGCGTTAATATAATAATTCGTAAATTTAACATCCTAATTCTTTGTTACGCTGTATGTAACTAATATTTTGTTTGATGTAATGATATGATGTGTTAATTAATGTTAATGTTTTTTACCTTAATTATTACTTCCTATATGTTATGCTTTTCATAGATCGAATTTTGTAGATGTTTACATAACATGATCGATGTTTGCACTTCTTGGTTGCATAATTAAACTCTAAATTCTATTATTGTCGTCGACCCAAAAAAAAAAAAAACAAAGAAAGTATCCTCATAATGGGTTGTATGCCAGCCCATATAGCCCAAAAATTTATAGCCTGTGGCCCATATAAACTGAAGTTCATTATTAGGAAATCATTACATTATGACATTATTAAGAAGAGTCTAATAAAGTGGGCTATGGCAAAACATTTGAATAAATATACTCCATGCATAAACTATGTAATGCATACAAAATTGCTACAGCATTATACAAAGAATTTCATAAAGTTCCGGGAAAAAATTGGCCAAAAATTTTGTGCTACTACAATATTTGCTGCATCAAGAGAAGGTCTCAAGACAATAAGTTGTTGCAAACGAAAATGCTACAAGGTCAGGGGCAAGGTGTGTCCATTGAAGAAAATTCTCCTTATTAGAGAAGCCATCGAACATGTTGAGCAACTGAAATTGGAAGGTTGGCTCTTCCAATCACAACGCCATGGAAGCTAGAAAAATAAGACAAAGTTGACAAGGACTTCAAAACAACATTGTAATAGTCGAAAAGAAAAGTTATAATCCCGAGGTCTCTGATCGATGAAAGTTTTTTTGTTATGAATGTTGTTGGTCACTGGATACTTAAGAAAAAGCCTAAAACGTACTTTTTGACTTTTGGAGAACAGTAATCATTTTATACATTCCATTTAACTACTCCCTTCCTTCAATTTATATGATTTATATCTTCAATGAGCTGAGGTTTCCCCCATCTATTTTGATTCCTTAATTAATTGCCTGACACTATTTTGCCCTACATTTTCATATGTTTAAGTGTTTAACTAATTAACTACCTTAAACACAAAAAATAAAGTCATGTGGTCTAGTCAACATCTAGCTTCGTTCTATACTTAGCTTCTATTCCCTCGAGCAAGAAAATCTTTTTTGGGTACAATCTCTGACTATATTATAATCTTATTTTATTGTTTATGCACAATTTATATGGACTAACATCATTTTAAACGATTCTAGCCTTCTAGGTACTTTTACTCTTGCAAAACATTCATTGGAAAATGACCGTTATAAATAAAAAAAAAAAAAATTAAGATACATATCAAAAGGCTATATACTCGTATTTTATATTTAAGCATGATAATCCTCCTTTAATAAAAGTGAGGTCTCTCTTTCTATCGTGCGGTTCTAAACTATTCCAAAGAATTTGCACATCTTAATCCTAATCTTAAAAGAGTTTAGGAGCTAATATAAGAACGAAGAAGAAACTATAGATTCTGCAAAAAGGAAAATAGATTCACCTATATTATGATTATTAAACTCATATGGCACATGGAAGAACAAGCAATTCCTTTCATATAACTTTAATTAGTTGGATTAATATTTTTCATTGGAGGAGTAAGGGAGGATTTATCCGTGTGTTACATTTATCGTTAAAGCCAATCTTAATATAGTGTGTTTTTGCATAAAAATTTGCGGAGACACCATGGACCTCCTCAAGCTAGTCGCGGTCTAAGCCTGGGTACCTACAAAAATAAAATAAGACCGAGCCCAATCTAGGGGTGTTTGGAGGCTTAGACTGCAGTCAGATTGAAGTGATCCATGGTATATTTAATTTATATGACAAAATAAGTACGGAGTATTAAATTTGTGAAAATTAGTTAAGTTATTAGTATGAGTAACATACAATTTACAATTTAATAACGAAAGAGCTAACAGGCCTTTCTTACTATGCGTATTTTTGGCACAAAATTCTAGACCATGTTGCATGGATTCAACCAAATACTCCAATCCAAGTTTCTGCATTCAAAATTAGATCATATTTGTAACGCTGAATGCTCTACTAGATAGTACTATAAAGTACGGCATAACGTTTGATGCAAACGTACTTCAATTCTCAGCGCATGCTTTACTTTTGCCCCTTTACAATACGAAGAAGCTAATAACTTAGCTTGATAGTTGGCACGCCAGCATATGAATGAATAATGTAGGTCTTCAACACCTATAGGCTATTATATCTAACTAACCTACAACTTTCAAAGAGTTTATTACTATCTAATTGTTACTCAAGTCTTCATATTATTACCATTAACTTTTTTTTATTTTTTATTTCCCGGATATGATTTGGTCAAAATATCTAAAAGAAAATGATGATAGATGGTGACTCGCGAGCAATCAATGCACTACTATAAAATGACGCTATATATGAGACATTGGTTAAGAGACCGGAAAATTAATAGTGACTTCATAAAATATACACATTGATCATATGCACGTATATGGAATACTCATCAGTGATTGATTAGACCTTTTAGTATAACCTTAAGCAAATTGTTTGGATCCACTCTCACAGATTTATATATGAATTCGAATTTGGAAGTAGTCTATGCTAAAATAATTGTATACCAAGACACAACAACTAATTCATCATGGGTACAAGAAATCATATAGTAAACGTCAAAAACTATGTAGTCAAAAATTATATGACAAGATCGATCATGATTCATGTGCTTATAATCATAAAATTCACTCAACCATCATATCCCATGTACAATAGCAAACTTTAATATTTAATTTGTACTATAATAGTAAGTATTAGGATTACTACAAACTATACAAATTAAGGGTCAAATATATATATGCTTTAGACGACCCTTTAATCTCATAATTGAGATCTCAAAATTCTTAGTTGTTGGATTCTAATAATATTAATTATCAAAACTAATCAAAATCAATGAAAAGCAACCTCAAGAAATAAAAAGAAGGGAAACCAAATTAAAATAATACAAAGGTTTAATTTATTACTAAGATGATTGAAGATTGATAGGAGAACTATTCTTGTCATTGAAGAAGAAGTTAGAGCACTCAAGCAAAGCTTTAGCATTCATTTCGCGCTCAAACCTCCATATGTAATTCAACCCAACTAGCAATTCTGTAATGGCAGCTTCAGTCTTTTGTTTGTTGGCGAAATATAGTGTTTGTAACAACAATACATTTGTTGATTTCGGCATCAGATTTTGTTGCTCGAAACTCCTTTCGTTTTGCCACTTGATCATGTTATGGGCTAATGGTCCTAACCATGCGAGGATTCGCCCAAGGGCGTCCCTCCACTCTGTGGCTAGAACGGGGTCAGTGGCTGAAAACCCGACCCCTTTTAGCCTAGCGCGTAGGGAGGATCTTATGCTATAGGGAAGCATAGAATAAACATCCTCCCTCGCGTCTAGCCCCACCAAATGGGGTGACTTGATCATTTTCTCGAGGACTATGATCAAGTTAGCGTAGTGCAATGCCAAGGCAGCTGCTCCTAAAGTACTTGAGGGCGGTTTCAAGCCCTTAGTTCTAGACTCGAAAAAACTTATAGTACTTCCGGTTCCAATACTGGTGGTTGTCCTTTTATTGGTTCGGAGGGGAGTTGACGTCAATGGTCCTGACCCAAGAGAATTCAGGTTATTGAGATCTGATGAAGGGAAGACGGTTGCAGAAGCCGACAGACTCCTAGGAAGCGTGCTTGGATGAGGGTGGTAACTTTGTCCAATCCCGAACACGAATTTGATCCGTGCAAGGATTGTAAATATTAAACGAGCTAACAGAAGAATAACCGTATCATAACTCCGATTCCAAAGTGACTTTTCTTTCACGTACTTAACTTCCTGCTTTTGCCACACTACTTTTTGCTGAACCTCTAAAGCGCTCTCCTGAGGCGTTTTCCTTAGGCTGTTTTGTAACGTGTTTAGCTCTTCCATCTCTCGATACAACGCAGCAGTAGCTGTGATGTATCGATCAGCCCTACGGGCTAGTCCTTCAAGGTCCTTCCCGCACAGGACGGCCCAATTATGTAGGTCCCGTCCTGTGCTGGCAAACTCCTCAAGGGACTCAGGGAAGGACCTTAAGGTAGGATCAGTAGCACGGTCACACAACCGTGCTACTGTCTTACAGATAACATGAAGATTCTGGATCATCTCGGAACAGGCTAACCCAAGAAGGAAAGACTCGTCATTAGAGACGATCTTTCGGACTCCTTCAAGGGCAATGGCCTCATTCTTAAGACGAACAATATTTTTATCCGAAAGCGAGTGGTGGAGAGCAAGGAGCTTAGATAGATGACCGGCGATCTCGAAAGCTAATACTCCAACATTCCTAGACTTTGATCTAGCCAACTTTGTGGTAGGATGAACAAGTTTGTGTGAGATTTGTGATTTCAATCTTGTTAACCAAGTCGTTTCCCTCGCCATAAGAAGGTGAGAGAAGTAAGAAAAAATGAATCAAAATTTCAAAGTGTATGTAGTATGATTGAAGAAATGAGTTGGGTGAAGTTATGGGCTTAAAGAAGAAGCTAAAAGAAAGAATAAGAAGAGTGAAGAAGCAAAATAAAATGGGATGTAATGAAACCACTAGAAATAGTAAAACTTAAGAGAGAGAGAAAAAGGAAGAGAGGTAATGACTAATTATAATGACAACTACAAGTAATAAAAAATTAGAAGTAGGAAATATGAAATAATAATAAATAAATAAAAAAATTTAATAATAATCCACTAATGAATATGATGAGGAAATGCATTGAAAGAAGGAGAAGGGGGGGAATTATGTAATATGTATGGGGTGTGTTCAAGTGATGAACCCACATGCACTAAGTGAGGAAAGGGGCGTGATGTGTGCTGCATTTTGGCTTGAGATAACTTTGTCCTTTTGTGAGGGGCTTTCAAAATGTTTATATATATATATATATATATATATATATATATATATATATATTTTATTTTTTTCAAATATTAACTTCACAAGAGAATATATATAACTTATTAATTTGAATAATATATGGTTTTTATGGGGGTTTACTAAGATGTTTATGGGGTGTAATTAACTAACCTAATCTAATCTAATTAATTAATTAATTAGCTTTAAGGGAGAGCGTGGTGCTTTGTTAATCATTATTTCTTTTAATTGGCTTTATTTATTATATATGTTGTTGTTTGGTGAGGCTAAAAGTAGTGGTGGTTCATTTGGGTGCTAAAGACACTAGCATCGGACACTAATTAGATGTGACCCCAAATGGGGAGTATATATTAGGCATATACTTTAATTTTATATTTGTGTTAGGTATGAGTTTACCAAATATAATAATATATTTAGTTCATATGTGATAATCAATTGTTTAATTTTAGGTTGAACTATGAAGTAAACAAGTGTTGATTGTTTGTGTTGAATATATACTTGGTTATATATAGCGTACAAGTTTATAGGCCCTCATCTTATTTAACCTTAAAAGCATGAGTTATCTTTGATGTTTTTGGGCTCTCGAAGGGTTGTTTCATTGCCCATTTGATCTCATTTTCAATTTAATTATTACGACATAAGCTTGTGTTTCTAGAAAGCTTCGTACATACCCTAATTACAACCATTATAAATAGTTTACATGTCCTATATAAGTCCTAGTTTAAATTTGAACATTATTTATTCCCGATGGGTCTAGGAAGTCTTGTTTCATCATCTTATATACGCTTCATAGTGCCGTACTGTCAAATAGTTCGCTTGGGGCACTCTCATGACCCAATGGCCATTGTAATTCGTATTTGGCAACTTTTCCTATAAAAACATGACAAATAATTTTTCTGTATATTTTTGGTGTAATACTTAGAGTGGTGTTCTGAGGTTTATCTTGTATTCCAAAATCTTCCTCTAGTATAGTAACAAAAGTAACAAACAAGGTATAGTAGGGTGCTTCATTCTTTTCTTTACTAGCTATTGGATATCGAGGTACAATAATAGACGGTCAAAAAACACATAAAAGAACAATTATATGCAACGAATTAAGATCAAAATTAAATATAAATAGGAAAATGGAGGTGAATAAATGATTGAAAAGGCATGGCATCATGTGCATAAGATGCACTTAACCAGAGTCTCGTGTGTCTCTATTGGTTCATCAATTCATGCACTACACTCATTTGATTAATTACCCATGTCATATATTCTTAAATCATTGTCTACTTCCTACATACCAAACGGAAAATGGCTAAATTTTTCTTAGGCTACTTCTGTATGTATCATATCATATGGCTCAAATCTAAATATATACCATATACTAATAGGGCATATATATTATATCTTAATAAACGTTTTATATTGAGAAAAAAGATGAGATAAAAAGAGTTTAGATCAACCATGGAAGTTTCTGCTTTGTTCAAATTATGCTCTGAAGTTGAGTTTATATATATATATATATATATATATATATACACACACGATACTTGATACAATTATTATTAACTGATTAGGATATGTGATTTCAAAAGGAATTTAAATATAAATCTATAATCTTGGAAACTTGCATTATAATTAACGATATCCATTTTGGTCTAATAGACTGAGGATTGCGCTATTAGTGTTATTATTGTCTATTTCTAGCTAAAATAAATACATGTTAGTGTATAAGAAAACAATCAGATTTGGATTAGAATATAGGATATTAGTATAATCATAGCATAAATTAATTAGTTAAGAATCTATTATATGTCAAATAAAATGTAGGTACAAATAAAGCAAGATGAAGACAAAGGTGTAGCAAGAACAACTAGGTAGTTAGCAAAATTAGCAACAAAATTCATGACATGGTAATGTTAAGGCAGGCTTTTGTTGGAGAAAAGAGAGTAGTAACCGCATGGAAGTGATGTAATTGGAAACTAGTAATAATAATCAATGGTAGCTTTGTCATTGAATAGCATGATATAAATTATAGCCTATGCTCCTAATTAGGCTGCAACCTTTATAAAATGTCATGATATATTTTCATAAAAATTGGACACAAGGCATGCTTTTATATATTTTTATTATATAAATATAATATTTTATTTTAGATATAAGTATATATAATATAATAAGTAAATAAAAATACAAGAGTGGTCCATAATATTGATGTCTATGATATGTCTCCTCATGCGCTATACCCATGTTCATTCATCAATTTGATTGGCATCATATCATGCATGGTGTCTTTTATCTTTCTCTCACTAAGTCTCACTCTCTCTCTCTGTATATTTATGTATTTGTGTATGTGTGGTCAAACAATCAAGTAATCTAACTACCCAAATTAAATAATTAAGGAGCTAAGTAATGATTAAAGGGAGTGAGCTCTTTTGTTTTGGAATAATCTGGCAATCAGTATCATATCGCCCATGCATGTGCATACACTTATAATTTTTACTTATTTGCTCATAATCTACTATCTCAAAATCTTAATTTAGTTAGCACCATAAAAAAAAAATCGTTTATTATGTCGCATGCACACGACGAGTGGGCTAGTGTTTTCGAACTGGAAACATTTTGAAAATGAGGAAGAGTGAATTCCTAAAACTAGGTTGTACGGACACACCTCCAACCTGTCGTATCCCGTATCCGACACTGACACATGTTGGATACGCGTATCCACATTGACGTAACTGATTAAGCTCATTCGAGTGTCCCATAGCTTTTGAGTTATTTTTACCGCTTTAATTGTTTATGCCTTTTAGGTTTTTAGTAGTTATTATGTTTAATAATCATATTATCATCACCAAATTTGATATTTACCTCTATATTCTATTGAAATTATGTAGAAACTTATATATTTTCTTATTGTTTTCTTTTACGTACCCGTATCCTCAGTTTTTTCAATGGCGTTTTCCTGTACCCGTTTTGTGTCCGTACCCGTACCAGTATTCATTTTTGTACAACCTTGCCTAAAAACAAGGAAATACGGAAAGTGAAAACCCTAATGTACCCCTTTTTTAGAAAAAAAAATTCTAAAGATGCATGACAACATGTTTTTATAGGTTGAAACCAAACTTGGGGCATCATATGGTCACTAACAACACGTACCAGAAATACAAGGTGAAAACAAGATGGAGCTTCAGCTAGCCCTTCGAAAGCCTTAGGTTCCAAGGTCCTAAAAAAAAAAA
>PYUH01000055.1:177442-217538 GCA_016808085.1 Suaeda aralocaspica | reverse complement strand
ATTTCAAAAAAAAAAAAAAAAAAAAAAGAAAGAAAGAAAGAAAAGAAAAGAAAAAAAAGAAAAAAAAATGATGGAATAATAGTAATAAAAATCTTCAAATTTAATTTTGGGTGTGATCAATTTTTAATTGGACGCAATCTAATTTACAAACCATCCTTCAAGGCTAAACAAATTCATATATATATATACTACTACTATATGGATTAAGATTCAACTATAGTTGAGAGTTTATAATATATTGAAGTCAAATGAGAAAGCATATGATAGCATGTGTCTACTCCTGCCTAGGGATCATCTAGTTGACTTTTTTTGTTTTTGATACAACTCTAATTTGATCTGTAAAAATTAGATTGGATGTATATAGCCAATATACAACATCATGCAATATATACATGTATATTGGACGGTTCAAAAAGAATGAATGAGCCATCTTGCTAATAGATTGACACCTATAACTCTATAATAATAATGCAAGTGCTTAATTATTCAACATAAACCATCATAACTTCTAAGAAAGTTATTGAGCAATTGTAATTTGCCACGAAAGCAATTCCATTATGTCAAGTTTTTCACCTATATAAACAGTCAAAAGAGAGTAATCCATAAGATAAGTGCCAAAATTAAGTCAAAAAGATGATATGGTGTGTTGGGTGAGTTTAAATATGTGATTGATTGGAAATGGTTGTAGATTATTGTTACTATTATGGATTTTGGTACAAAACTATCCTGCTTATATTATTTTTTGCGAAAAACTATTTACTTTTTAGTTTTTGTCTAAAATTTCCTTAAAATGTCAATTTTTTATTGATTCATACCTTGTCAAAAATTCCGACGTTGATCATTAGTTTTCCAACAACAATTGTCACGTGAAATGCATGTGTATTGTCAAACTCCCTATTTTTGTCCTTTTCCCACCCTTTTTCTCTCTTAATTCACCACGTCTAATCCTCTCCCATTATAAAATTGAATTACAAACTAAAATAATTCTCCCCAAATTAATTTCTATTCATCTACCTAAATTGAATTGAATTCGAAAGGGAGTCGTTTAATTTTGTTACCGTCGGTCAAGTGCAGCTCACGTGACAATTATTGCCTAAAAATTGACGGTCAATGTCGGAATTTACAATAAGGTAAGAGACAACAAAAATGATATTTTTAGGTAGTTTTGAACAACAACTAAGAAATAGATACTTTTTGGCAAAAAATAATAAAAGTAAGGTTGTTTTGGACAAAAAATCCTACTATTATTATTGAAAATAATGTATGGTGTAGAAATTTTTCACAATTAAAGCTATATGTCCTTGAACTATGTGGTGCATACTATTAATATTATCATATATTATACCAACTATATTTGTAACTATAATTTAATTTTCCTTCGGCGTGGATATATGTTTCTATAAATAAAATTGAGCCCACATTTATACTTGTATAGTTATGCATGCTCTTTATTAACCTTCATCTTCTCGATCATATCGTACATTCCGAGGAAATGCATAAGGTTGTAGGCAATTCAACACATATGAAAACAAATCTAATACTTCAATGACAAAATCTTCTAAAAAAAATAAAAATTCAATTAGAAAAAAAGGCTAATTTATAAATTCATTGTATTAATGTATACTTGTTAATTTGTTATCCTTGTAAAGGAGGGGAAAAGGAAATAACACAAGCAAAGTGTAAAATGAGTTGTTGACCCTAAAAAACATACACAAATAGAAGAAGGAAGGCAAAAGTAGTGGAATATACACAAGCGATAACATAATGTTTGACCCGAAAATATAGGTGGTAGCACCATAATTTGCCTTGAAATTAAATGAAAAATGGATGTTAGCTTTCTGCCACTATGTTAAAGGCTTAGGAATTTAAGGCCATTTATATGCATGTGACCTTCATTCACAAGCAACATTCGACAACGACTTACATCCACCACTATCACTCATTCATTTGGAAATATTTATGTACTTTTCTTATTGTGTCATATTTATTTTATTTTTTGGGAAAGTGATTTGATTGCCTTCATTCCCTTTAATCCTTCTAAATTTTGCTATATAGAAAATTTAACAATTAATATTTTATTTTACAAATCCACTATATTTTTATTGTAATACTCCTTAGTGAGTAAAATAGAGAGTCTCATTGTAATATAAACACTCTTAAAGGGTAATTGTACTCTCCTAATTTTAATATAGTGGAATAGAAGCTCGTCGTTAGTGGGTTGTTCCCACATAAAATTGTATGTTCTACATATTACAAATCCTTGTATATTATCATCCCTTATTATATACTTCTCAATCAATACATCTTCACTTCCGCTACGCACTCTCAACCCCTAACATCTTCAATAAATACATGCTTGTTACAGCTCCTTTATCACCCATGGAATACTATTATAACGTTTTGATCGGACATTACATTATCTAAGCACCGATCCTTTTAGATTCATCTATCAGCCTTCAATTTCGAGTCTTAGACTGTCTTTAATAAGCCTACTTTAATTTTCCGCCACTAGTTTGTGATAATATGCACGTACTTGAATAATATACACTACTTGTTCGACTTGGTTCCATGCGAGGAAGTATTTGTGTCATTTGCAAGAGACATTTTGACTACCATACCTAGATGATTGAGGCGTATAACACCACCCATATAAGCCATTGTTTTGCCTAATGAACTATCAAGAACATTCTTGTGTCCCAAGTAATCTTAAAAAAAAAAAAAAAAAAATATGTTATATTACATCATGTGTTAAAAACCTTCAATTCCCTATCTTATACTAAGAGATGAAACAAAAAAATTTGCATCCATCTAATGTAATGAATGACCAAATACCCCCTATGAATTCAAGCCAAATGGAGCAAAATGTGCATTCCAAGTCTTTTGCTTTTTGAAATTAAGAAGCTCCAAAAGCGTGTTTTTGGTGAAGTTTTATTTTGATTATTAATATAATAATATAAAAGGGGTTTCATTTAGCTAGTTGAAGATAATAAGATATGTATGGCACACTATTACTCCCTTTTTGTGGGCATTCCTTTAACATCGTTTGTCCCAACGTCCCCTCAATATAATATTATTGTTACTCTTCTAGCTACTTTTCTCGACTGTGTTTATCGGCATAAAGATAACAAAACGACTTATTTTATATGAAAGGCTTGATATTATATTTTATAGCTACATATAACAAATAGTTTAGATTATAATTATTTAAACACTTTTACTCTTAATTACGTATATCAATATATATATATATATATATATCATTCTATTAATCATTTTCCCTTTTTCAACTTTATTGGAGTAATTTTTATAGCGTTTGTTTTAATTCATCTTTATACAAATCTATGGGTGTAGGCTTTACTCTTTTTTTTTTTTTCCGACTTTTCTTTGTTAAGGTGGGCATGCCATGGATGGGGTAAACTTCACGTGTGCCAACATCATCTTTGTATACATTTATACCAATCATTACATCATGCACACGTGTTCATAGTCTTGCATTGTTTCTGTTTCTTGTTTTGACTATGATAGTTTGTGTTTCAAAAATATGATTTGGAGGCAAGCAATTAGATTGCTAATTTGTATACATTTGCTAAGTTATTATACTTATAATAATAGCATTAACTAATAAATTAATGAATGATGATGGAAAATTTTGAAGACTGATGAATTGCTGATTATCTTTACACATGTAATTGACTCAATATCAAACATATCTTAGCTATAATATAAACTAAGGAGTAAGCATATCATTGCTTTAATTCAAAGTAGGTAGAGAATATAAAGTACTAGCAAAAAGCTACTTATATAGTTATATACTCCATAATAAATTGATAAGAGACTAAATAAAAAATACAATAATGTTCTTGACCTTATCTTACAAAAATATGTTATGTTTGTACAAATATCAAGTGGAGAGATAATTATGAGAGATAAATTGCTAATAACAATAAATGTTGAGCATGTGAACCTCTTCGGAGGCCGGTTGATGATAATTGGTGTAGGGATTAAGATTAAAGGCTTGTGTACAATAGATTATAGCTTCGAATCCGCTTCTTTAATTGTAATAATACGTCCGTAATCTTTTACTTGCAACAAAGTAATATTTTATATCTCACAAATAATACCCCTTTGTTGTAAGTAAAAGATTACGGAGGTGGTATGTATCGCCTTATTGCCTCTTTCACAACCAAAAAATAATAATTAATAAGTTTTTTGTGTTAGGATGGTTCTTGTTAAGCACAAGTTAATAGAAAAGCTCATGTTTTATTGGAAATTTTATGGTCGATTGGTTGTATCTATCAAGATACGACCAAAGGTTAAAAAAAAAAAGTTTATTTGATTTAAAATTAGCTATCTAATTGTACCATGAACATTATATGCTTTGTTAACGACGACTATGGTTCTCGGCTTCTAAATATAACACAACTTGATCAATTAATTTGTAACATGGCTTTAATGAGGTCCAAATCAAATGAATTGACTGGCACTTTAGAATGGGCGTATAATATATCAATTGGTTTTGGTTTAGTTGTCGAAAAATCATTTAGAAAAAAATTATATTACTTCATAAGATTGTTTTTCATTCATTTAACGTATAAGTAGTACTTGTATTATGATTGCATTTATACGGGTGAATTTTAGGTATTTATAAGTGAGGGGAGAGTGATGGCTTGAAAAATATTCGATTCTAGGTGTTTTACAATGCCTCCAAAGACAAACCCCAAAATCTTAGTTAAATTAAGTATAATTAGCTTATTATTTATGTTCCTAGTAAGATACGAGGACGAGAGCATAAGGCCAAACTTAGATATTCTAATTGATGTGATTCTCAAATCTTAGAATATGAGGTGAATTCAACAAACAAAAGACTGTTGATGTTGATAAAAGTCAATAAGTTTACTATTGAGACGAGTATCACACCCGTGCAAAATCAACAGCCAAAATACAAGTTTCGTAGCAAATTTAGGGGGAATCTTATTTATATCTAAGTGCTCATAAATCATTACTTAACGACATAAATAATGATGATAATAGCAACCAGCCATTCATATCACATTATTACATAAAGTTTTTTTTATGTTTATGTTAACAACAATCATTTCTTTCTTAATTTCTTTGACTAACGCCGTAAATTTGGCCCTACCCAAACCAACTTGTGATCAAAAATTGAAAATGTAGACATCATAACGTTCCAATTTCAAGAACCATATACTATACATACTTTAAAAAGAAAATTCCAGCAAGATGATGTACTAAATAGAATTCGAAGCCAATAACGAGACAATCAGTGTTTCTGCCATTGCGCTGGCCCCTGTTTCGGCATTAGCCTGTAACATCTTGCTGTGAAATCAAACAGTTGTTCCATAAGGTCGATAATGACTGAATTTTGCCGAAAGGTAATTTACTTCAAGAAAACAAATATAGAATAACAATCCAATCAAAAAGATCACATAGATACGAGGACAAAGAAACATTTTACCAACTAAATCATATTACACTAACTAGACAAATATTTACATTTACAACCAGATAATTGCTAACATTTACAAGTGAGCCTACCTATTGGGAGCCTGTAATGACTAAAAGTTGGGAACAAAATTGGAGAAAGAAAAAGGTGGGGAAAAAAAATTAAAAGAATGTTACAATCGGTCAGACTCAGCTTTTCTATCAGCTGACATAGTCAGCGCTTGATCTTACAGAAAGCTTGTGCCTACAGAAAGATCATTCAAATTGGACATAATATGTGATCTAGTGGTTCCGATCTGGTGGGCAATTTCTAGCTGTTCTTCCAGTGGTAACATTTCATAACTGCAGTCAAGAGAAAAAAACAATAATGAATATCTTAGGATTATAATTTTGGCAGAAAAAATGTACGGAGTAGCAGCCAACTTAGAATTTTAGTGAAATCATGTAATATGTCGAAAGAGAAACAAAAACTCACTGGCAAAGCAGCTCACAATCAACTATGTTTTCCGGCCCAGGGCGATGAGCCCTACCATATGATTGGAACTGACGGAAAGATTTTGGATTTAACCCAGCAGCATGAGGAACAGCATCAACAAGCTTTCTCTGAAGCGATTGTAGCCTTCGAAATGTTAACTCATCCAGTGGTGCAATACAGCCAATGCTTCCATCAAGAGTACCAAACAATAGGGCATATCTATTAGTTTTATCAGGGCCTGGAGTAGCATTGGGTTTATCAGAAGAAGCAGGAAGCATTTGCAATCGCAGGAACTTGGTCACATGGGCTCCAATATGGAACTCGGCTCTTGAAAGAAGCTTCTGTCCTTTCCAACTTTCAGACAGCTTTGGTGCATAGTAGAAAACCTATCAGCAAAAAATGTTGTCAAAATATTAAAAAAAAAAAAAGAAAATGCCAGAATTAAATGTAAGAAGAACCATATCCATGAACAAACTTTGTGATTAAAGAGATACTGCTCATGCAAAATCTTCCAACACAACTTTTAGTTCCCTGGTTTACATTTTTGAATTTTACATTTTAATTAAGCAAAACTTTGAACATCTTCAAAAAAAGAATCAACTGTTCCAGCACTTAAAGCATGATCATACAGCAGATTGATACCAAGCTGCTGAAGTTTATCTACCTTCCTTCAAAACAGTAAGCTTTTTTTAGGTTTATATTCATCTCAATTCATTTCAACTATTTCTAAATACTACCTACAGTCAATTTATACCATAAAGGTGTGAGGCATTAGCTCTTTTCATTTTTCAACTGTACCAAAGGGTTGCTGTATCCAAGGAAGTTGAATATAGGGGTGGTTGTAGATGCCAGCTACAGGCTGACATAATAAGTGCATGACATATGATGGGAAACCATCATCATCAAAAACATTTCGCCTCCAGAAAAGTAACCAAAAAAAAAACTACTCATTCACCCCATAAATTAGCCATTGGCTTTGCCTTTATTAAGAAGATCATTAATAAATATTTGAACTTATTCCTCGTGAATGTAGAAGACCAATATGGATAGCCTTCTTTTCATCAACTCTAGTAAAGGCCAACAACCGCACTCCGTAGAGTCTTACGGACCCAAATCACCGCGTTCTCACCGGTCAAGGTGAGGTGCGTCGGCTTCCCAATGATTAGGTCGTGCACCAGTTTCATGGGTTCGGGGACGAGGTACCTCCAGGTCGAGTTGTCCTCTACTAGATCTCTTTTGTAATCTCATCATGTAATACTAAGCAACATTCCAACATTTTTAGTCCTTAGGAGTGCACCGAAAGAGTGCTTACTAGGCGAGTTAAGTCTACCACTAAACATCACTCTTCTCAAATTAAGTGATTTTGCACAAACTTATCAGCACTATATACTATATGCTTATTTAAAACAAAACAATTATCAACTGAATAACCAGTCATTACTAGACTCTTCCAGTTATGGTCTTGCAATGCAACATTCCTCCACTTCCTTGTCTAGTGTTCCAGCAACCAAATATAACTTTATAATTATTTGAAATGCTGACCTGAACATTTTTCTGTTCGTCTGAAACTACAAGGCTGAGCGTGCTCCCATCAATCAGAAACTCAGTTGAAAAACAATCCAGCGATCCAAAATCTTTAGCCAACAAACTAAGTTGAGAACCTTGTTCCTTCCAGCTAAGAAAATATATACTCTTGTGAATGTCTCCAAGAAGAATAAAATTCTTAACCTGCAACCATCATCAAGGATATGATTAAATGACACTTTTGATGTAATATTTATAAGCCTAAAACCTTACATGTTGATTGAGACAATAAACAATGGAAATGACATGTCCCACATCTCAGTTATCCACAATATTTGAAAACAAATCAATGCCATACCACAAAAGTTGCAGGATGCAATCAGTCAAATGAGCAATTACCATAAAAATAATATAAACATCAAAATTTTAGAACGGAGAACAAAGGTGTAGAACTATTGCCCCAGAAGCATCACATACAATGTTTAAGCTCACTACATGCAGAGGCGGAGCATCGAAGAACGCCACTCCATTCAACTCTGTACCAGTCCATTTGTGCAAGATAATTTTAGGACCAGCAGCTATCAACAAATGGCCTTGAAGCGAAGCTACAGCAGATATGGCACCCTTTAATTCCTTGGAATATATCTCTGTAGCCTAAGAGGTTATTTCCAAGTTAAAAATAAATAAAATAAAAAACATCTGTGCACAAAAAAAATACTATGGTAGATATATATGTATATATGGAAGAGGTAAAAGTTAACATCAAGAAAAAACAGTTTGAAATTTAAGACCCGACAATATACCAAATTTTGGGGATTATCTGATCTTCCAAGGGCATATAACAGCACACGTCCTCTAGCAGCCACATCCTCCCCTTGTGCATAAGCTGTGCCAATAGCTAGAAGTGTTTCATTCTCTTTAGTGGTGGTGTTCTGCACAAAACACAATAAAAGAGGGCATTGAGAGGGATATAGCAGGACACAACCAATTACCAAAGTTCCAGGCTACAAATGACATGGAACAATGTTTACTAAGTTTTCTGATTGCATAACGAGCTTACAAGAAGGGTGACCATTCGAACAGTAAGAGCATTTTCTGAACTCTGCATTGGAATAGTAGCTTTAGTTTGCCAGATTCCCCCAGACTTTTCAGGCTCCAAAATACGAATTTCAAATGCATCTATAGTGTATGTTCTCTGCAGTTCATCAGTGCTCAGGTTATCATGATCAATTTGATGGCCAGGTTCTTGATCAACAAGAGACGAAAGAATCTGATTTAATGGCTTTATAACCTGCCACAGAAGACATAATTTACAATAAGAACAGGTCCAACATAAGCATAATGCAGATAGTCGGACTTAGGCTCATCATTAACAAGCATAATTGTCAAGCAATTAGGCTCGTCAATTTCTAAATCACCAAAAATCCAAAATGCACAGATGCCCCCATTTTCAATTCAAGAAAGGACCAAGGTTGTAGATACTCACAGGAGATGAAACAATAAGTGGGTACAAATTCTTCTCAGCAAAGTAGGTGACTTGATGAGGAGTCCCCTTCAATGGTATCTAACAAGTATTTATTTCAAAAATATACAAAATTAGAAAGACCATTTCCAATTATCATTTATGTTAATAAAACATGTACAATTACTGAAAGAAGGCAAAAGGAGAACCACACTTTTTGCACAGGCCAGTAATTGTCATAATTCAGTCCAGATGGCAGCTGACAAATTTTAAGAAAGCCCTATCACATTGAAATATTAACTATATCAGTCGAGTGGCATGAGCCAGAATGTAACACCAATGAGCGAAAGGTGAAGTACTACCTCTGATGTCACATATATAAATCCATGATTGCAATTTACATTGTGAAGAACTGCAAAAGCAACAATGGGCCCATCACATAGCTGCAACCAAAGAAATGATGTGTTAACAACGTAGAACTAACATTATAAGCCGTAACCACTTGAACAAGCTACAAGCATGACATGTAAGAGCAACAAACTAGACAGCCAAACTAGAGGGTGTCAAAAAAAAACAAAAATAAAGGAAAAGGTTATTTTTAACCTCTTTTAAAAGGTTGCAGAGCACTACAGTTTTTTGTTTATTATTTTAATCTACAGAGTACAGACTTTGCATTTCAATACTATTCATACGCTTCACTTAAACCATATTATGCAATTGATGTGAGGAAAAAGATAGCCATGTGAGATAAATTTGCCTCAATATTTTTTTTACATCAGCATGTTGTTATTATTATAAATAAATGTTTACAATTAAATAAATTAACGATCAATGTTCTGCATTGGAAAACGTGAAAGTCAAACTGTGTAGGTTATTTAAAAATACAGAGAGAACTTGTAGAATCACCAAAAGAAGCAAGTGGGAAGAAGGGGGTCAAGCGATTAGGTATAAGCACCCATACTACATATTATACACTGACCTGTGGATGAACACGCATGCGCTCCCTGAATACCATAAACCAAGCTGGTCTCAGCCCGGAAAGAAAAAACCCTTGATGGCCACCAACATTCTTGAAAATAGAAATACGAGGCAGGGCCCCTTCCGCAGTCACTTCTTCCCGTGTTTGCATATCCAACGAAATGCGGAGAAACCTCAAATTTCGCAGCCTAGAAGAGCACGCACTATCAAGAGAAACCGAATCTTTCCCTCCTTTACCATCCTCATTCTTACCATTATCCTGAGCTTCAAACAAATACGCATGGTAACAAAGCGTAGTTCCATCTGTCAGTATACCAAATAGGAAAGGGCGACTGTGCTGTCCCAACCATCGATGCATTGCCAGTTCCGCAACCTTGATGTTTTGCACATTTTCTTTTCTGCTCTGACTGGCTGTGTCCTCAGAAATCATGGAGATCTCATGAGGTTCTAACACGGATTCTTGAACAAATGAATCAGTAAGATGAGCCTTTCCAGAAATAAATTTTTCTACAGAGAAAACACATTTGAAACCAGGCACATCAAATACTTCAAGGGTGCCATTATCATAACAAATGACACAGTAGATATCTCCATCATTTGCCACCCCATCTGACCCATCAATAGCCTCACCAACACCAGATGAAAGCCAAGCATCAGTACTGGCCTTCCGAAGCCATGGCTCCGGACCCCTATCATTATACAATGTGCAGGCAGATACTGACTTTTTTGAGCCTTCAAAAGCTGAAGGAATGTTGATAGAAACAGTGCAAGTAGAAGGATCTGCATGCCAGAATTTGTAAAGAGCCCAAGTGAGATTAAGTTGATCAAGTAATTAATTACATGGATTTAAATTAGAATACATAAACTAATATAACCATTATACCTCCAACAAGAAGCTGAATACTACTATCACTCATTTTCAGTAGTACAAAAGGATCAGCGATCGACACAGCTAAAACAGTTGGGCTGTCAGACACAGAACCTGATTCATTACTGCCAGGTCCAAAATTTAGCTCCTGGGTCATGAATGAACCATCAAGGATTCGAGCACCACAAGCATAGACCTGAATAACACGGCGCCTGAAGATGGGAATGAAGAAAACATGCGTAAATACAAGATGTTCAGCAATCACCAAAACATGAGGCAGTGGAAGCAAAAGTCCATTCCTAAGGAAGGTGGTGACACAAACACCATAAACTATTGTTCCAAAAATACATATTGCACACATTTAGAGATTACTTCTTCATTTGACCGCATAAAGATATCATTTGTTACCCAAACAAAAGCCTCCAATTCCTTGAGAACCTAAAGGTTAAAACATAACTCTCGACAAACAATGAACAAATTAGTACACGTTTGCATAGTCAGTTGCAAAGAAAGCACTGAGCTCCACCTTTGATGCAATTATGAACAAAAACGATGATTCCCTTGCCAGGCTCAAACCTAGTACTTGGAATACAATATGGATGTTATTACTTGCCACTTTTCCAGAACATACCATTTACTACAATGATATACAAACCTACTACTACTACTAACTTTTTTAATTAAGGTTTGCACATGTACCAAGAGAAATTGAATAGTCCAAAAAGTTGGTAAAGGATCAGAGTAGAAAAAAGAAAAAGTCAAATGATAGAGTAAAGACTAAAGGGGTCTGATGGAGTCCTTAGTCTTAAAAGGCAAAAGGCACACCTACGCGCATAAGGGGTGTGCACCTTGCCTCTCATAGGTTCAGACCAAGTGCGCAACTAACAAAAATATTTTTAAAATGTAAAAGCCCCAGAAAACCCAAGACTCATGCACTTCTGCAACTCGCCTACATGCGCTTCCTTGCGTCTTACAAGGGTAGGTGCGCTTCAGCTGCATGAGGCTATTTTTCTTGAGCCGTCCCAAGGCACGCGATGTTAAAACTAAGATGGAGCCAAAACTGAGATTATAAGAAGCAGAAAATATTACTTCAAATGAAAATAGAACCAGGCAAATGCATTTGGAATCAAGAAGCGTAAGGAGTATCACTTATTGAGTTATTGGCATTGGCACAAATGCTATTCCCCAAACTAGCATATGAACTACCAAGTATCCAGACTTTTGCAGTTAGCAACGACAATTATTTAACACCCTTTTTTGACTAACTTAAAACCCTTTCTTTTTTATGTTTACAAAGAAGGTCCCAACCTGCTAATTAATTCTCCTCGCCTATCCTGCATTCCTACCCTTTGATCAAAGATAACACAGCACACATATCCCACTACCTTGCAACATACAATAACAAGAAACTCTAAAGAGTGACAAGAAACACTACCTCCGTAACATATTACTGGCAACATTTGCCATTTTGGGAAGTACCATATTATTTGCAACGATTGTTTTCTTCCCGCTTTTCTTTGCATTTACTCAAAAACGACATTTGTGACCCTATGTTACACCTCCATTCCTCCAGTCCACCACCATCTAACCTCTCAATCTCCCATGCACCATCATCATCTTTGCCACCTCATACACCACCCATCTTCACCACCACACCTGTCACTCTTCTTCATGTAAACTGTCACCACCACCTCCACCTTGCCATGTTTGTTCGTCATCACTATAGCTTTTTTTTTTGGTTAGCATTTGTTGCTCGAATTTGGGGCTGAATGTTTTTCCCTGAATTCAGGGAGTTAGGGTTCAAATTTAGGATTTCAGGGGTATTTTTTGCTCAAATTTGAGGCTTTTGGGTTTCATAAACTTGAATTTGCTTTGAATTTTGGATTAAAGATTATTTGTGTTAAAAATTTCTGTTCAGATTTGGGGGGTTTTATGATCAAATCTGGGATTTTTTGCCTTCAGACTTCGGGATTTTATGTTCAGATTTGGATTATTTGGGGGGTTTGAGTTGGAGGTGGTGGTCAAATATTTCTTTATTTGGTGGTGGTTGGATTTGGGTTATTTTATTGGTGGAGGTGAGGTTTGATCTGTGGGGTTCAGTGGTGGAATTGTTGATTTCTGGAAGTTGGTGGGGGTGTTTGAGTTATGTGTGCTGGCAGTTGGTGTGGTAGTGGGATTAATGCTTGGTTGGTAGTGGTGTTGGAAGTGGTTGGTGTTGCTAGCTGTGTCAGTGTGGTGGTGGTGGTGTTCGAGTTATGCTTGGTTGGTAGTGGTGTTGACAGCAGTTAGTGTTGCTGGCTGGGTGGTGGTGGCGGTTGGTGGAGGTCATTTGGAACGGTAGCTTGATTGAGGTTTAATGTCATGGTCATTTTTGGCATATCGGTAGTTAAATAGAATTGCCTAAGAACACATGCAACCAAGTTTGTTGCATCAATTACGTTACGAAAGTAGTAGTATGAACTATGAAGAAAATCTAGAGAGACAAAACTAATCACATGTAATACCAATCCTCATAAGAGCAGGCCCCATATATACAATAACACAAAAGAATTTTAACCTAAAAGTTTTCCAAAAAGAAACATTCAAATAGAGGAGAAGATTCATATCTTACAATCCGCCATAAAGAATCAGTTAAGAGTGATAATATCCACTTTAACTCACTTTGATCAAACAAAATATGTGACACCTCTAACATGTCTTAGCACTGTACATTTTCTTTCTAAGCAATTTCCACGAGTTTGGCGTTCTTATTCACGATGATTGTTGTACCTAACATCTTGTAAAGATTTCACAGATAAACAAGCTCAACCCAATCATAAATTCATAGCCACTGACTAGAACAAGAAGTTAAAATGCTTAAATCAAACACAACAGTATGATTTGGAGAAGCAAGTAGAATTCTACAAATTTAAGGAAAACCAATCATCAACTAATCCTAGCCAAAAATCCAGACAATTTAAAACATATCTATATATATTCACCTTCCAAATAAATTCCCTGCAGCAATTGTACTCCCTTGAACATAATAATCGACACTTTCAGTCACTTCTCCAAGAAGATCAGCTGTTTCAAGAACCTAAAAAGATAGGATAATAAAAAAAAGATGTCTTAAATTACAATTGATAAAGTATTAAAGAGCTTCAGACATTCCTTAATTGACATTCAAAACTTTTGAGTTAGATTGAAAGTAGTATTGTATGGGAGTATATGAAAATAAACTGAGCCTATGAAACCAAAATTTAAGAAGAAAACTATAACATGCAATTCAATATCAACACAGATTTTCAAACAAACACTAATCAACCAGGTATGAGTGTCACTATCAACTTTATTTGGAATCTACCATTCCACAGAACCCTCTTTTTTCACAAGAGTCCCTAGTAGGCTAATATACATGCTCTGGTAATTTTCAAACTCCACAACATGAGCACTGTTTAATTTAAGTTACTTGAATTATACTCTGCTAGTATGTCATATGCAGTTTTCACTTTGATGTATTGCCTCAGGCAAAGAAATGGGGAAACAACAGCACAACAACTACTACTACTACAACAAAAAACCTAGGCAGTGGGAGTTGTTTTAAGTAAATTGTTAGAAATCAAAATAGACCTGAGAAACATCATACTACTTCAGTAAGTTGATTAGCAAGCAGACAGCAGAAATCACCTTACCATTGTTCGTGCCTCTAAGCTAATAATCAAATATGCGTGATATTCATCATCCTCAACAGCCAACTTGGATGCATCCGAATTATGACTGCGGGAACTTTTATGATAGACGGTCCAAATCCCTTTAACTCCAGGTAGCTCAACCTTGTGTTTATCCAAACATTAGAAAAACAAATATTCAAATTAAACTTTTCACCATAAAAGGCAACTGCCACAGGCATTGTGTCTGCTGGTTTTAAAGATTCGTGAAACTAGAGAGCATAGCCAACACATAAAGCCAGATATTTACAAGCCTTAAAATTTAGCAACAAATAAGTGATTGCCAAAGTAGTTAAAAACTTTAAATAATTACAATAAAGCTTCCCCTCCCCACCCCCCAAACAAAAAACAAACAAAAATGAAAAACTTTATTACAAGGCACTTGAGTGTTTGAAAAGTACATCATAGTTGATATACATACACTTAACGAGTAAACAAATGTGTCTGCAAGGATGCCAACGAAGTGACAGAATTAGCCAGCACAACGGTTACCATATTCCATATTCCATAATTCATATTCTGGATGACAAGAGTAGAAGACAAGCATAAAAGAAAGGTCTCCATAATGCGGACTTAAAGATAATATCAATTGTGATTTACTAACACGAATAGCAACACGAATGTAAGAGGCATGTAGCGAGGCAAAGAAAAACCACAGAATCATAATATTAGCAGTGACCAGTCAACACGAGAAGGAAGGAGCAAAGACAATTCAACGCATAGTTCCACATTCAGCACAGGCACTTACTCATACCCACTTTAGAATACAGAAAAAAAGTAGCAAAGAAAAACGGAAACAAAGCAACAGGAAGGAAAACAAATACAGGTGCATATATCCCATAGTCTACCAAGACGTACCTCAGTAATCATTTCAGGGCGAATTGAGCGCTGAAGAATGCAAAGGGAACCATTCTTCCCATGTCCAGAACAGCAAGCCTGAAAGAAAGAATTAAGGAACCGTAGAAAGAAATAGAGAAAAACTGTTTGAAAACATTCAACTTTTATCCCAATATAGAAAAAAGTCAAACGGGCAAGAACTTATCAACATACATGTATGAGCGTGCAAGTGTTTGTGTATGAGTATGTTTTATTCAATAAGGTCATAACACATCAATTGAGATCCATACCAATGTGCCTATTCCAAAATGGAAAAAATCAAATGGGCAAGAGCATATCATCACACTCAACCAATCCCAAGTCCCAACCTCATGCCCCCACCCCTCCTCCCCAAAAAAAGGACAATTATACTATACATATATATGTGTGCATGTTCAATAAGTCCATAACGCATGGATTGAGATCCATACCGAAGTGCCTATTCCCAAATCCAAATTATTCAACTAAAGCTGCACTCACCAATTCGTAGTTACTCTGCTTAGCAATACCAGTGGCATTGGGGTTTGCATTGATCCTTAAGCCATATGAGAAATCCTTCAAAGGGCCAATATTTGTCAACGAGTCCCTTACTACAAATGAGAAAGATTTCTGCAAAGAAACATATAAAACAGAATTATAAATGGATCAACCTTGAGACTACATCTTTCTTTTTAGCTGCAACAAATAGTGTGGAAAAGGCTCCCAGCCAGAATTTGTTTGGAGAGAGTATAGAAAAAGAGCATGCGATAAAATATGACAAGAGAAACAAAACATTTGTCACAGCATCACATTGAAGATAAATCCTCCCCCAAATACACAATGATGAAACACTTTCCCCAAACCAACAATCACAGTAAAGAATCCCACAAACACAGCTTAAAGTTGAAGGAGAAGAAAATAAATCAGAGAAAACACAAAGAAGAATAGAATAGGATTTGCAGAATGCAGAAATCGTGTTTGAATAAAAGTGATCCATGATGCAATAGATGATTCAGGTATGGAGACAAACCTGCGATGAGTCTGCTTTATTAAGGGTTGAACTGTATAACGAGAGTTCTTCACCACCAACTATATCTTGCAGAGCATCAGATGATGAGCGACGTAAGCGTTTCGAGGATGGGATGTCAACTTCAATATCCCCAACCTGTTCAACTTTAAACATTATGAAGAGATGAAGAAACAAACAGACCGAGAAGTGAAAGAACCAGAAGTCCTAACAAGTCACAATGACAAGATAGATGAATACAAAAAACAATGGCTATATCCCAATTCTAAAAAGAAAGTATTTTTATTTCCTTTATGTTGACCTGAAATAGTGCAGGAAAGAACAAAGACGCATTCAATTGGGTTTAAGTACTGAAACTATACAATTCAAAACATTAAATCAATCAAACAATCGAAGCCTTAGTCCCATAATTGGGGTCGGCTACATAAACCAAAGATGACCATTCCATGTGGTCATACACATAATTTTTCCTCATCCATCCCTTAAAATCGAAAACCCCTTACTCCTGTAAATCCAACAACTTTACATCTTTTCTAACTCCTTCCAACAAAGTCATTTTCAGTCTTCCTTTACCTTGTTTGAGATCTCCCTAATCCCACTCTTCGCACCAGAAGTAAAAATAATAAAAATAATAAAAGAAGCATAAATAATGTGAAAAGGGAGGTTTTCAAGATCATACAGCACCTCTTCCTTCACAGAAGACGCAGAGGCTGTAGCTGCAGTTCCAGAAGTATATTGCACAAGCAAGCTGTCTCCCAAACGGCTACCCAAGAAGAATAAGGAGTTTCCAACAGTTGTCATGTCCTACAATAGCCAAATCCAATCTCTAAAATTTTAGGGAAATGCTTATCCAAAACATATCCTGGAAAAAAATTCATAACATGAACAATGATAGTCTATATTAGAAATATGCTGATGCAATTAACTAACCGATGTTAGAACAGATGCTCTCGATTTCACAAGGTCAAGCCTCTGCACAACCCTGCATATCAAGAACATGGATGATCAGAGGAGAGGTACGTATAACAAGGCTTCAAACTGATCAAAAACGAGATAGAAATTATGAACATTATCCGTTTGAACATCAACAGTGTAGATGAATACGTCATGCATATTTCACACATCATAAATAAGGTTGGCAAGGTGTGACAGCAAAAACTGCTCATATTGTCAGCATATGAATTCTTTCTTTCTGGTAAATATGAGAGAGCAGAATCCTAGCATTTGTTTCGAGAAAGTTATTCAATATAATATAAAAACTACCAGCCAAGTAACGAGATTTAAACAGGAACAACAATGATAAAATAGGATCATGGAAACATTAACCATTTAACAATTTCCCTTCCAGACATAAGTTTAGGGATTTGACATTCACCAATCACAAACTTTAAGGCTTTAAGGCAATCATCTCCATGCACTGTTATAATAAGGTTTTTTCTGCCAGGCACGGCCTCATTCAGAGATATAATTCTGATGGCACATCAATAGAAGGTAAACTCAGTTTAACACATGTTGACATATACTACCATCAAAGGATCAGAATTTGAATGATTATTCAAACAGAGCTGTAAAGCTTCAGAAAACTATCAATTTGCCGACCACAAATGTTACACTTTAGAGTAACAACTCATTTCAGTCCTTAAAATACAACAGAAAAAGCTAAGAAAAACCTGAAAACCCTGTTGCCTAGCTTTCCGGTGGCAATGGCATTCAAAATGAACATTCCAAAATAGCTTCCCCGTATTATCATAATATCCATGAGCTAAAGAGGAATAATAAAGCATCTTTATAGGCCAAAATTGATCATGAGGAGCCAGTGGTGACAGAGAACACGTGGTAAAAAAACAAGGCAAAAACAAAACGACACCCAGTACAGCCCTTCGGAAGCCGAAAACTAGAGATGGCCAGTGGGCCGGGTAGGACACTTCCCACCCTAAATCGCACGACTAGTGGGTAAACCGGGTTAGGTGCGGGTTCACCCCAATAACAGCTCGACACAACTCGGATTATAGAAGGGTGTGTCGTGGGTTCAATTTATTTAGCACAACCCACTTTGAACCCAATAATTCGACACACCCAACGCACCAACCCACCCGACTCTCCCACCCAATCCAACCCGTGCAACGCACCCACCCCGCCCACCCAAACCGTGCAACTTGAAACAAATAATAAAATTTTAAAAATATTTTTAAATTTTGTAATCTTATCAAATCACCTTTTTTGTTAAATATAAGTAATAATTTTTTTAAATTATTTTAAAAGTAATTAAACATACTTAATCACTTTTTTATTAAAACATTGAACTTAACTAATGAACTCATCGGACCTACTACGATCCACTTAATCCACGAACCAAACACACACCTAACAAGTCAACCCACCCCACCCAAAAACTCGTGAACACATCTCGACTCACCCACGACCCACCAACCATGAACCTAAAACCCACAAACAAAACCCTAGTGTGTTCATTTTCTTCAACCCAGCCCACGACCCACCCTACCCCAACACGGGCTGGTCCTATTTTGACCTACCATAACCCATGACCCACCTAAACTGACCTAGCCCACCACAAAACATGCACGGTAGCCATCTCTACCGAAAACAAAGGCTATAATTCACAACTTTTGAAGGTTCTAGGGTCCCAAGGGAAAAATTGCCAAAAAATTTATACAGTGCTTGTATAGTCAAAATAGGAACCCTTAGCACCTAATCAAAGTTGAAAAGACCATGCGAACGTCTCACGAGAGCGTAAACTATTGTTCACTTATTCCGAAATTTCTCATAAAGAGGGATTGATAACAAGTTTTTTAAAGCAAAAACCGATTGTAGAGAATCATATGGCGACCCTTAACAAGTGGTTAAAAAAACAGGTCAAAAACAAGGAGAAGCCCGAGACGCCCTCTAGAGACTAAAAACAAAGGCTATAATTCACAGTTTTTAGAGGTTAAGGGGTCCCAGAAAAAAATAGACCAACAAGCCCTTTTAGGGAATCCTCAAAACAGAATGAACATAACAATGTTTTAGAGGCTAAAACCGAGCGTGGGCCACCCCAAGTTTATCGGAAGTAATTGGGTGGAATTTACAAAGAGATTAAAGACATTATGTAGGTATTACGTGCGCGTACATATATTTATGGTAAATAATGACTTACATTAAAGTGTTTTGGTAAAGAAAAAATATTGCACTATTAATGTGGATTGCGGGTATAAATATAAATATATGTTTTGGAATAAAGTATTTTGGTAAAGAAAAAAGAGGGAATAAATAAATTAATTAACGAATATCCTGAAAGAAAAATATATTGGAAGAAAAGTTAAAGACAAATGGAGCCTAAATATATACTCCGGTAATAAATTTATAAATAAATTCTATTATCCATTTCCTATGAATAACTAAACTCTTAACCAGATTACAAGAACAGCTCCAGTCTCACACACACACCAAAAAAAAAAAAAAAAAAAANAAAAAAAAAAAAAAAAAAAAAAAAAAAAAAAAAAAAAAAAAACTGAATTTGAACCCTCAATGCAGATAGGCACTACTATAATCAGCCCCCCAGCTTAATTTGTTTTTCATTCACCAACAAATTGCCGACAAGAACACTGTCCACGTTTGTAAAATCACACCTATCTTGGACTCTTTATCAAATGCCACAGGAACATCCTTGGCAGCACACAGTTGAAGCGGTGTACCCAACACATCCAAACAAAATTGAGGATTAGAGTCAGAGGTAGAACGCCCCAAAAGATAGAAAAGCATCTTTTTTCTTAATATCTACCCAGTATACATGTACACTGCTTTCAAGTATACGGTGTGAAATAGCATAACGAGCCAACAGTCCAAGTTGGAACTCCGATTATTTTCAAATATAGCAGGCTTATGTACTCAAATAAAACGTCCAAACTTCCAAGTCCTTGCATGATTATCATAAACCAAACACAATACTACAGAGAATATTAAGGGACCATGTTACGTACTTTGCACACCATCAAATGTATGGGAAAACAGGTTTAATAACAGAAGCAATAAGACTGTGACTCAAAACCTACATCAATTTTGAACAAAGCATTTGGCAAACAATTATAATGTAAACAAAGAGATTAGACCACCAACCTTCCATCGAAAACAAGTGTCAACAAAAGTAGTTCACCAGTTTTAGTTGATAGCATGGCAACGTCATTTGCCAACCAAGTTGCATGAGCAGTGTCAAGCTCCACCGTGAAATTTGATCTGGGCATCTCTTGACTGACAGAAAAGTTGTAAAGAATACATAAGAATAAAACAAAAACATTGAAAAAAAACAGCATACACAACAGATAAGACAGAACCACTAGCCAAGCAGGAAAACTTCATATTACTCATAGCACACCAAACATAATCAATCATTGAAATTAATAAACAGATTATTTCAATACAAAGCTATAAGTTATATCACAGGCCAATAAAGAATCCCGTTCACAAGGGATGACAAGCGAAAAAAAAAAAAATGCTAGTTAGACACAAGAAAAAGATTGCTCAACCTGCATGCATAAACACAGACAAAACAAAAACATATAATAGAGGAAGGCTAATTTGCATGCTATTAATTATGAAGATAAAATATTGTCGGAGTCGAAAATAAAATATACCTGCCATCAGCTGCTACTGCAAAATTGTTTACAGCCAAAGCACATGACATTGACTGCCAAACAAAAAAGAGGATTTGCACATTTTGTTAATTTATCCTCAGAAAAACCATAACTGTTGAACTAGTAGATAATGAGAAGCTTGGAGAACATATTGATAAAAACAAATGGATCAGACTTAAGCATCACAATGAAATAGCACTGAGATACCTGACTGTGATAATAGATAGCATTTGTGGAAATTACAAGAACACCACCAATTGGAGAAGGAACTGCAAGTAGCTTGTAGGCATCATGCGGTAGGTTCTGTTACAGGATAAAGAAATCAAGATACAATTTAATTGAATCAAGGCATAAAGATAGCAAGAGTAGTGCAAGACAACATATGCTCATACTCAAGTGATAAGCATCCTCTGGTTTTAACAGGTTTGTCCATTGTCCAATAACATACACCATACAAAACCTCATAAAACAGAGGTATTGAAGAAAGAGTAAAAGACAATAAATAAAGTGGCATCTTATCAAACCTTAACCTGTTTAATACAAATATAGTCAAGTAAAGTCAAGAGTACCACAAGCTACTAAAGGTTAGGTACATAATAGGCAAATCATGCTCTATTGCATAGAGCTTTTCTACCATCTCGAATATTATCCGGACGTTCAAGAAAAGCCAAACACTCCAATAGAAAAGCAGCAACTGGACAGAACAACATCCTCAAACAAAATCACAGTTTTAAAAAGAACTTGGACTTCAATAAAATTTGAAAGCCTTAGCAAAACTTAGTGTGCAACAACGAAAAATGTAGTACAACTATACAAAGAGAAAATTGTGTTACTCCGACTCTCCACTGACCAAGTACTACCTAAGCTCAACACAGAAACTGATAACTCCCACAGATATGGACTCGTCAGTGTAGGAGATATCTTGTACTCCCACTTACAAAGACAAAAGAGTATTGATGCAGTGTCGTTACAACATTTAAAGTCCCATATGCAGAATTAATATGGAAATAGGCATTTCTTACCCTATGCAACGCAAATCATTAGGCCAAGAAAAATATTATACATAAAATACTATTCTGAAGAAAAGGTCTATGCATGATAGCCACAAACAAGAAAAATGCCAAAGACTAAGTCGCAAACAGATGTGGTCTTACATGAACTATAATTACGTATGAAGTTTGATACGAAAAAGTTAAATGGCCACAATCCTCTTCTTAAGAAACTACAAAGAATTTAAGATCATTCACATATAACTAAATTCACCAAATGGTTAAAGATATCCTATTAAATAAGTCACCGTCCCTAAATAGGGGAAATGCATCAAAATTTCAGGGTGTTAGTGCACCAAGTCACCAACAACTTGAAGGATCAGAAATGGCGCATGCACTGCTCATTTAACTGATAAGCAACCCTACTCATGTATCCAGTAATTCTTACTGTGAGAGTGAAAAATTAATTGAACCTATTTGAATAGAGATTTCAGTAACCGATATCCTACCATAGCTGACCAGATAAGGGGGTGTTGCTTCATTGTTGTATTGATACTAAGGGCTGAAATCATGCAAGTGTGGTGCTTCCATGAGATCCTCCCCGCCCATGTAAGCTCCCGTTCATGAAGTATTACCAGCACAGGCTCTATATAACCTGAAAATCCATACACCTATTTAAAAAGGGCTATATCCAGAAAANAAAAAAAAAAAAAAAAAAAAAAAAAAAAAAAAAAAAAAAAAAAACTGCAAGAAAATACATAGATAAGTACAGAGAGAGGAGCACAGAATTGCACAAATTTACATTCGCATGTATGCTTAGCCAAGTCAGAGTTGTGATCTAAATGATAAGGCTGTCATACGAGTTCGTTTATAAAATGTTAATGAGATGAACTCAATTGACCATACAATTAGAATGGGACAACCAGACAACGCAACATTTAAATACATTTCCAATTTGAATTGGATTCTAACGCCCTTGATAAATAAAAACAAAAACTGTAAGACATTACTTTCACTTAACAAAGCTTTTAAACCTCACCGTGAACAAATACGAAATCCTTCACATGCTTGATATCTAATTCCCTTAAACTAACAATGTATGATGATTCGATGCGAGTAGAAGCTGCACCTCCAAGATTGACACTTTCATCATCCCCAACTAAACCTGTACCAGCCTGTACCACCATAGAAAGTAATACAATTTACATATTTTTTAATCAAAGATAGCACAAAAGCCTTGGCTTAGTCAGGAGTCACCTAGAGAATAGCATCTTAAGAGTTCTAAGAAGTTCGAAGAATGAGTTTTGAAATAGGAGAAAAAGGTGGGGGGAAAAGGTGAAAAGCCACTTTACTCATAAAATTGATGGTACAGATGAAAAAAAGAGACCTGAACAGCCTTAAGTATTATCATTTGCTGATCATAAACAAGCACTCCACCGCACCTGCCTTGGGGATCAACCTTCACCAAAGGGCCTCTTGCAAAGGATTCCCTTCCCCTTTTCAGATGAAGCCACTCCGGACCCTCAAAACAATGTAATGAGCTGAAGATATATTGCACAACATGAGACACTATAAGCTGAAAAGTAATCAGTGAAAAGATGGGGGGGAAATCAAGGAAATATTAGAAATTGCTTAGAACAGGTTTAGCTTAGTGTAAGAAAATCTATGGAATAGATTTAAAGTCCCATACAGAATTAATATGGAAATAGGCATTGCTTACCCTATGGAATACCAAATGGAGAAAAAAGACTGCGAATTTCAAACTACTTCATACAAATAACTGGAATACCAATCATATTAACTAAAGTTAAAATGGAGAAAACAACATCAAATAACAGCCCGGAAAAAGGATTGCAGAAAACAACTTCAAATAACAGCCATATTAACTAAAATAATAAACACAAACCAGTTAAAATTAAATTAGGGTTTCGAACACAAATCAATCAATCAAATTAGATTGCGAATTTCAAACTACTTGATTGCATAAACATCACTACGAGAAAACCTCAATTTTGCGACGGAATAATTCCGTCGCAAAAACGGTTAATTCCGTCGCAAAATGTAGTTTGCGACGGAATTCCGTCGCTAATGGTCCGTCGCTATTTTTTTTGTCGCAAACTTCCATCATTGCGACGGAATTTCCGTCGCAAATTTTTTGCGACGGAGTCATGCTTCATTTGCGACGGAATTTTCCCTCGCAAAATTTGCGACGGACAATTCCGTCGCAAATCTTTTTTTTCGCGACGGAAATTCCGTCGCAAGTTTTGCGAGGGAAAATTCCGTCGCAAAATTCCGTCGCAAAATTCCGTCGCAAAATTTGCGAGGGAATTTCCGTCGCAAATTTCCCTCGCAAATTTTGTGACGGAATTTCCCTCGCAATATTCCCTCGCAAAATTTGCGACGGAAAATCCGTCGCAAACGGTATATTCCGTCGTAAAAAAACTGACGGATTTTTAATGTTTTGATTGCTTATTTGTATTTGTGCCTGTGAACCTGTACGAACTGACGCGTTATGTATTCTAATCAAATAAGGACAATTTATATTTTCCGAGAATTATATATTTCAAATGTAACATATGCCTACAAAGTATTTCCGGCTTTAAATAGTTTCATAGTTTTAAAGTTTAACAATGATAATAATGGAGCTAAGGTATGTTATATGGAACAAGATATCTATCTACAGCTGCATCCCTTGCCCGGCGCCGCTGCCGTCGTCGTCTGGTGAGTCCCGNGGGGGGGGGGGGGGGGGGGGAAATCAAGGAAATATTAAAAATTGCTTAGAACAGGTTTAGCTTACTGTAAGAAAGTCTAGAGCATCAAAAAAAAGGGAGGCAATTCCAAATTCAACAACTCACTATAATTTGATGATTTAGGAGCTAACACTTTACATAGAATCGGCACATTATTGGTTCTTTCATTGCTGTTCTGAACCAAAAACAGCTAAGTTGCATTGCACAAAAGTTGGCCCGGCAATCCATTTACCCAATAAAAATTGACAGGCACAACTAGTCGCAAAATTGTTAGTTTACTAGAATCTCATCTCCTCTATACTCACCTCATATCAGCTTAAAGGTATAGGATGCAGATTGATTAGGAATGTTGGGAGATTATCCTTGCTTCAACGTGGGTCTCCATGGATTGGGGACACAACTGCCATTTAGGTAGAAATTTAGCTAGGAGATGGCCTTCACATTTAGGAAGAAGCATGAGTAATGGATCAACCTCATCTACTATAGGAATCTTAACATGTGTCTAGAAGGGCCCTATATAGTGATTAATGAAGAGAGTTTAGGACTAATTTTAGGAGTTACAACTAGTCAAAACTATGAAAGAGGCGTTTCATAAGAGAGGGTTTTAAAGAGAGTTTTGAATACGAAACTCTTAAATGGAAAAACTGGCAATGTAGCTTTTTCTTCGGAGGAGTATGTGTGATTTTAAAAAGTAATACTACAATATGGTACAATGTACGAACAACAAATGCCCATAAATGTCATTTCATCATGTTATTGCAAACTCTCTTCAACAAACAAGGTCGTTGTCCGATCCCAATCTAATACAGTATATTAATTCTCATTTTCTATTGTTCTAATAGAACACTACAGGTCTACAGCATGAGTGGCACACAATTTTGTCGTTTTGGTTCAGCAACTATCTATCATTCTCCGGTAACCCAATCTAATTGATCTAATGTTTTAATCAAGGCAAACGCATGGAATTTTACCAAAAGCAATAAGTAGGCAGACTTCGAGAAAAAGATATGTAACAAAAAACTTGGTATGAAAGGATTGACAACCGGCCAATCAATTCAAGACCTCGCATGTGGAAATTACCAGCCCAAACATTAGTTATCAACAGGCAGCAGAGTTTTTTGTTCAGTTACCTCGTACGCAAGCTATGAATTGAGTCATCATACTCCAAGACAGATATTCTTGCATCCCGAAAGGTCAATATGATAGAATCCCTTCTTTTAGAATTATCACCAGAACCACCAACTGACAAAACAGCCATGGATTCAACATTACCGTGCAACCTGAAAACAAAACAAATTTACAAAAATCCTACATTAATTAGTAAAGAGTTACTGCTACTTCAATGAGCAATTATCGAATTCGATGACTATCAAGCTAGGTTAATCCAACCGGCCTTCGAAATAATAATAATCATCACCCAATTGCTCTTCAAACTATAGCTAAACTTCCACAAAAAGAAACAGCTACATTAAAGACTAAACTAAAAACATCAGCGACAACAACGCCTACGATAATTCAGATTGTAAAAATAAACAAACCCTAACCTCAAACTCCAACATTCCCCAAAATTTCCAATTCTAATCAATCCAATTGCTCAAATACAGTCTCAATTGACCCACTCATGAACAAATTAACAAATTTCAACTTCAAATTAACGGCAAAATCACAAATAATCACCAACAATACCAATGCAGTAGTATTAGTAAACAAATAAAACTTCAAACAAATAACATACTTATAGTGGCAAACAAGTTCCAACGAAGCAGCTGAGATGCCAGCAACGAGAGCGCCACGCTTAACATCGGAAGTAGAATTGGAATGCTGAAGACGGATAATGTAGAGTTCGAGAACATTCGCAGCCGAAATGACAAGGTTAGGGACAGGACCAATGGTGGTGGAGTTGTTATTATTCGGCGACCAATCAGAGTCGAGATCGTCAGGAGGAAGGAGATGAGAAGGAGGAGTTGAATCGGAGATGGAGTGAGTGATGTAGCCTGAAGCGCAGTTTTCGACGCCGGTGGGCCAGTGCATCATCTTGTATGCTGCGTAACTCATTGTTTTGTTTGGTTGAAGATGGAAAGAAGGAAGAAGAAGAAAGAGTGAGGGGTTTATTTTTAGGGTTTGGGTTTTAGAGTAGAAAGTGTTTGTTGTTAAGTCAAGTGGCGGGATGATTTGCGAAGGGTGGATGGAAATGAAATTGAGATGATCTAGAAAAAACCTGTGACCGGTAAATCATAGTGATAAAAGAAAATTGTATATTACATTGGTATTTTTAAGTAATTTGTTAAAAGTTCAGAGATAAGATCGTCTTTTTATATGAAGTTCAAGGGTAATATAGTAATAAAGTTTTCTATTTATTTATGAAAATGTCATGTGATCTGAACTTATTTTTGCTGAACTGAACTTATTTTTACTTATCTGGACTTATTTTTGCTGAATTAAACTTATTTTTGCTGAAATCAATAACAATTTATTAAGGATTGAAACTGATTTTTGCTTAACTAGACTTATTTTTGTTGAACTGAACTGAACTTATTTTTGCTGATCTGAACTTATTTTTGCTAAAATAAGTAAAAATAAGACGAGGAGAACAAGGTCTAACTCCGGGTATTATTTAAGGCAACAACTACAAAAATAAATTTGTAAACTAAATAAGTACGAATAGCTTACAACAAGTTACAAAGATACATAAAAGAACTCAAAATCGTTAAATTTGCATACATCTTATTGGTGAAATTTTGACAATTACACCACTCAAGAAATGCGTCAACCCAAAGTATTGTAAAAAACAATTCGTATTAATCTTGAATAGGGTCGAACAAAACAAATAAAATTCAATTTCGAATTTTGGGGAAAATATAAGAGAGAAATTGAGAATTATAAATCTCAAACCTAAACTATAAGCAGGGAAATAGGGTTTTAAAAATTTGAATTTAGCTTCCCCTAAACAACTTCACATCCATGTAACTTTTGAATGTATTAATTTATAATTATATATACCCTAAAATCTAATAATTTTTTTAAAAAAGAAACGAGAGTATAAGGGCTTACAAAGAAAATAAAAAGTCATCAAGAAAGCTAAAAGAAAGCAACAACTAACTAAACATGACCAATTCATCCTTGGGATCATTCTAAGGCCAAGTTTCCCCAAATTCGTTAAAATAATGAACTTAAGATTCTAGAAGATCACCTCCAAGATCTCAAGTCATTGAGCTATGGTGATCCCTCCACAATTAGCTAACCAGTAAGGTCACAATAAGATTCATTGTAATAATACTCAATCGTTACATCCCACTCCACATGACTCACAAGCCATGAGCGCTTTGCATTTCTTTAGATGATAAAAATAAAGGGAGTTGGTTGATTCATAACCTTATAATAAAAGAATAACAACTTTCGAATCTACTGTAAAAGCTACTTTATATTAAACCACAATTAAGTTTCGCATTATCAGTAGAAGTTCGGTCGGAATGCGACAAAAAGTAAAACCTCAACAACTTGAAACAAAAAATTTTAAACTCAACATATTTTTGAATGCACATCACTTGATTTTGATGTGACAAGAGACTAAAGATACATACAAAATCATACGAGAATGGGAGGAAAGAAACAAACAAAAAGCCACGTACTAAAAAACATCCCTGTCATAGGAGCGTTTTCCTTAATATTTGGGGTAAAGCTACTAAAGGGGCCCACAAATTCAAATTAGCTGTTAAAAATATAGTTACTCTCATCTTCGTCATATAGCCGTAACAAACACCACCCAAAACTCTTTTCCTTATATTTCCCTCCATATTCTCTTTCTCCCTCCTAAAATTCGCCGATTTCTCCTTAAATTCCTCTCCTCTTTCTCTTTCTCTCTCCTAGGGTTTCTGAGTTTATTCTAGAGAGAGAAAGAGGGGAGAACAGAGGGAGAAGAAAACAGGGAGGGAAGGAGGGGAGCTTCTTCAATGACGGCGTAATAATAATCATTCTTATTTGCTTTCTGAAAAAAAACAAAATATATATATATATATATTTGAACGTCTATTGTAATTTTGTTGTTTTATTTGAATTTGTTTCGAGAGGAGAAGATAGTTGAATTGGACGTAGATAATGGAGGTGATTCAAGGTAAAGATTGTGTGTTGTTCGCAGAATCGTTGGAAATTGATTTAGATTATGAATTTGATGCTGCAAAATTCTTTGATTTCACGCATTTCGAGACGCCTGAGGAGATTGCCGAAGCTGAGCAATGGTTTGATTCTGCGGCTGGCTACCCCCCTTCGCGTAAGTTTCTTTTGAATTGTTGTGAATAAAACATTGAATTTCGCAGTTTTTTTTTTTCAGAAAATTTGTGTTTGTTTGTATAATTTGTTGTATTTTTAGGTCGACATTGCAGGATATTAGATTTTTAGCTGTTATTATGTTTAAAATTTTGGATTCATACATTGTAAATTACAGTGATGATCAATGATCATTCAATCTAGTTGTTTAAATTTATTATGCTGAATAATATGGATATAATCTATTAAAATTCACTAGTTTGAAATGTCCTATGCTCAATTACTCATCACTCTGTTGCGATCTGGTAGCTTTTGTAGCCAAGTTGGAAAACGGAGAAGACGACTTGGCAGATAGTGTAACTTCTTCCTCGAGGTATGGGTCCGAATATGCGTGTTCTTTTGAAAATGACAGTCTACAGTCTGGAGTTTCTTTAACCGATCAAGGGAAGACAGGTACGGTCACAGTTTCCCTGTACACTTATTTTGCTTCTTAAACATACATTATGTTCTAATAAAAAACTCGAACTTTGACAGGGCCACAAATACTGAGATCGAAATCATTGTGCTCACCCCGGTCCAATTTGCTAGCGAGCTCAAGACTGTTACAACCTACAGCAAGCCGTTTGGCCAAGCAAAATACAACCATTGGTGTCCATTCAAAAAGAGTTCCGAGAAGGTGTTCCGACATTCCATTGATTTGCTTCATTTTCCTAACTTAGTCGAGAACTGTTATTTACTTTTATTACATGATTTCTTATTAGCAACCTCTCCTCTCGGGTTTAACAAGCAAAATAACGGTCCTGCATATGATAGCCATCCCCAGGACATCGACTTATTTTCTTCTGTTTATTTTATGCCACCTTATCAGGCCCCAGAAGCCTGGAAATCATGTCAAGTCACCTAGTGATGCTGATGCTACCAAACGACAGAAGTTAGAGGTTGGTTATTTGCGCAAGGTAAACTACCTTTTGTTAATATTATGTAGCTACAGCTGCATTTGTTTTATTTTTATGTGTGATATCATATACCTCTTATCGAGTTGTAAGTGAAGCATGGACTAATTAATTAGCAGAGAATAAATATACATATGTCGAATAGTAGTTTCGAAGATCTAGGAAGAGTCAGTCCCTTGCTCTTAATATGTTTAGTGTTCCTTATATTTTTATTCTCTGTAAATTTAGAGTGCTTAGATAGCAATGGAGTTTAACGGGTAGAAAACAAAGAAAGGGAAGAAAAGGGGATTGAAATAAGATTGAGTATTCCTTCAAATAGTTCAAACATTGGGAGGATTTGCTCCATTCAAAGGGGAAGGAGGTTGGCTCCTCATATTGTTGGAGTTATTTGTAATAATTCTTTTTTTTAATGGTGTAAAATCAGGTAGCTCAGCTTAAACACCAAACAAGCTTTTCACACAAGTCTTCTAAAGAGGTAACTTCAGAGATTACTGATAAAATTCTGAAATCTGACAGTATCATCAATGTTAAACATAATCCACACAATCTTTGGTAACATAATTTCTAAGGAACATTTTTTTTTTTTTTTGTAGGTTCGAACCACTGATATGAACTCCAGCCACGAAAAGCCTAAAGTTACTGTTCCGAAGGAACCAGAGTTGGCAACAGCCGTTCGAGCACTAAGACCAAGGTTCTTAACTTGTTACAAGCAATCATCAATCAAAAGACGTTCAGTTTAGTATCTTAAATTTATGTGATCTGCACTTCAATTCCAGGTCCAATCACGCACCACTGTCAGCAAATGATCCAAGATATAACAGCTCCTACTTAAAAGCAAAGTCCTTCAACGGAAAAGTCGGTAACTTTATACATAGAGATTACATGTTAACAAGAGTCCACACTCCACATCAATACATCTTAATTACTTTAATCTCATTCTCTTGACAGATTCATGAGGCTCAAATTTTGGGTCAATCAAAAAATAAAGTCACAACACCCTTGCCACAGTTTCAGGTTACTTTTCATTTGATATTTAAATCAGGTGTTTGTTGTTGTACTAATATAAGTTGTTGAAGTGATTCTTTGTGGATTATAAGCTAATACTAGTAGCTGGAGAGAATATAATGTTAAAATGTTACTAGCATAGCACCACCTTTTAACATGTAAAAATGAACTTCCATACGTGCAGGCCAAGAATTCATGTGGTGGAATGATTGCCGATGGTAAGGGAGTGCTCGAACTTAGAAGGTACTCTATATTTCAATGGTGTTTGTGTCAAGTTCTCTTTGTAAACGTGTTTCTAAGTGTTCAAACTTCGAGGGTTTTAAGTCTCAAAAGTTACTTTCACTTTACTGTGAAATCTTGCTAAACCTGATATCTGTTTCATGTGATCATCTATTCCCAATTCTAGTCCAATCTTTCAAATTTAAACTTTGAATTTGGGTATATATATATTTAGGTTGCAGAGGTGTTTTTGACACATTTGTGTTATCAGGACAATCTCTTGTAAAGCTGACCAGGACTACAGTTATAGAGCGCGTTCATTGAATAAGAAGGTAATGATTCAGAAGATTTAATATGTTATCCATTGATGGATATTCTTTAGGGACCTGATGTCAAAAGTAATCTTATGATCACACAACCATAACTGAATCACTAATTTGCATATAGATATTCTCGAGTAAAGGAGAAATTGGTGTTTCTAGAAATTGCAAGAGGGAGACCACTGTCCCAAAGGTAATTCTGCTATAACACAGTTATTCTATCTTCTATATTTTAATTAACCTTTTATTTCTCTTTAGTCTATGTTAATTAATTTTCCTGTGATCATCTGAAGGAATTCAAGCTTTCCAGCAGCAAGAAACTTCCCCAGAATCCACCAACTGAATTGTTCGACAAAGTAATTCGATGTTTAATATTTGAACTTGTTTGATTTCTTATTAATTCACATTATTCTCATACTTTAATTGTGTTAATATTGTCAGTTATCTCTGATTCCTAAAAACCACCCCACTTTGCCGCTTGAAGAACATCCTCTCCAACTAAAGGTACTTGTTTCTCAGACTCCAAATCCTCATCATGTCTGTTGGAGAGGGTATGCATCCCTCTAGTATGGGGATTCTATACTGTAGAGACCATTGGGGCGTGGAGTCTTCACATTCACAATATTGCCCGTTTTGCCAAAGATAAAACATGGCTCTACCCTCAATGGTGCCACCCTATATGCGGACTTCTTATCATTTTGTCTATTATTTTTTTTTTTTTTTATGGCAGACGGTTCTAAGAAAGCATGCATCTTTATCCAACATGAATGAGAAGAAGGTACATGTGACAAGCATGAGATTTTTGATACATTATATTCATACAATATCAATGATGATATATGATTTATTAACATATTTTTTGTTTTATGATACTGAAATTCATACACTTTTAATTCTAGAATGCAAGTGCAATCACTGGGAAATCAAAGAGATGTTGTGGAAACGGAGGGAGGATGATTACGAATATTCAAAATCGTCTCACTAGAGTCAGGTAGTACGTAATTTATGTTGGTGCAAAAAAGAAAAGTTTTTTATGGAGCAATTGCTTACTATGATTTTAACTGAGAATGACTATTCATTGCATTGGAACATTAATCCTTTTCGTCTGAACATAGACCGAGTATGCAAACTAGTCTAATTGGTGGGAACATCCAATAGTTAGGGCTTTGTAGTGGAGAGACTGGTCTAAAATGCGTATTTGTGGCCTTTTTGCTCCTACACCGATATACCTAATGAAGTAAAAGAAGTGAGACTCGGTCATTGAAGTAGATTACTGTCTACTATTGAATGAGTTTTGAATATTTGGTCACTGAACTATCTCATATATTTGCTATTTAGTGAGATGATTGGTCTTTTTAATACGACTCCATTCTCTTTGCCTCACATATTCTGATTTCATTCTCTTTATGGTCTTACTCCACATTTTTTCTTCTACTATCAGATTAAAAGTACGTTCCTGGTCTCATTCTGCAGGAGTTTAATTCACTGAGATCACCGTCCATATATGCTGGTCATCTGTTGCTGGAACAGCAACAACCAAATTCTGTATATGTGATCTGAGCTCTTTGCTTCATTACCAGTGTGGATCCAGTGGTCTTGCTCCTTCTTAGTTGTCAATCCGTATATGTTGTAGATATGGCCCTGATTGTTTGAAAGCAGAAAACAACTGAAAACCAATTTTTGTAGAAATCAAGTCTCCGATTCCTGCTTTGTATAGAAATTTTCACCAGAGGTGCAGCAAATATAATTCATACAGTAATTAGCGAAGTTAACTCTAACTATTATTACTAATATTTTTATATATGATTTATCTTCCAATTATCCAAGTCCCAAGAAATTGAAATTCTGCTGCTTTTTGACAAACAATACAAGTGCAGTTGTAACCCTTCAAGTTGTTCCAGATCTTTGCAACTACTGCCAATAATGGTGTGCCTTAGTCAGATCCACATTTGAGCATTATTTTTTGAATTACTTATCAGAATTGAGTTGCTACCTAGAGTGGCAAACTTTTGTAAATAGTACAAGTACTATATCTGTATAACATGCTCCGTATTATTTCTGAGCACATCACATTTTTCAGACTGCAATCTTCATACAACATTTTTTTTAATTAAATGCATTAGAATCTAACAATGTTCTGTTCAATGGAACAATTTCATAGAAAAGAGGAGCTTGCGAAGGTTTCTGTTGACGTTGAAATTAATTTTAAAAGTTAATGACTTAAACTTCTCAGACAACTCATATCCAAATTCATCAAGATTAAAGCACCATAACAATGTGTTGAAAAAATGAATCTGTCAAAACAAAATACATATATGAAAGTTTCCTCCTATTGACGCCCATATGTGCAAAACTGAAATATAACATTTCATAAATAATGAACGCCCAATTAAATTAAGGGAAGACGAGAAGACCAAAATTTCAAGCACAACCTTGGGGAATAATTAACACAAGCTTTAGTTGGTAAAGAAAACTATATGATCACTGTAACTAGCTCCTGAATCCTGATAGGCACAATGTTTGGCTTCATCCCTATGACTTCATGAACTGCTCATCTGACGATTCTCTCTATTCATACAAGAAATTCAGGTATCTACACTGGTTAATCCATTTTATTTTGTATCTGCCGATGTACATGTACCAGAAACTCAACATAGGATAGACCCATTGGAGTCTTGTCTTCCACCATGTATGAGGAAAATAACATTCCTGGAGGCAAATTAACATTCAAAACATAGAATATTATGCAATAATGCAAGTAATTGCAAAAAAACATGCAAGCCAACTGGATATATGACTATAGCTTGAATAAAATTGGTAACAATTTTGTATTGAAAGATGGTTAATGGCTAACGCCATAATCAAGTTAGAGAATAGAGAGTAACAATTTTGATCTTTCTGGCATAACTTTTCAAGGACAGGGGAAGGTTTGTAACGTCTTTGCAAAATCTAGGCTATTAGTGATAAAGCGATCACTGTAACAAATTACTAGTAAAATTCATCCAATTAGCATATATGATGAGGTATGCAATTTGTAAGGTTCAGTTTGGTGATGAATTGACTATCTTTCCTTGCCTATATTTATTTTCAAAGTTCAATCATGCTCATCTTCTCAAGGGCTTTTTCTAGATTCCAGAATAGACAGAGAGAAGACAATACAAAAGAGTACTTGAGGTAACTGAATACTAAGATGATGTGTGGTACTGAATAATGATGAACTAAATCATGCATAAGGACTTAATTGCAAAACTTAAAGTTTGGCTTCTTACCTGAAGAGTCTCCTTGCTTGCATAGTTTTAAGCTGCAAGAAGGTGTTTGGGAATCATTAATGGCATCAAACTTATGCAACAATTTCCAAGAAACAGGTGAATTTGAAGAAGACATACCGTAGATAAGAACATCTCTGACGTCGTATCTCATTGATAACTTCATTTAGTTTCTTTGACAATGGATTATCATGCTGTTGCAGAACAAACTGCAAAGACAAAAAAGCCCAAACTGTATTGTCAACAAACATAAAAGACAATAGGACCTAATCCCATCAACAAACATAAAATGACCAGCTACTTAAAGGAAAAACGAAAAAGTTGTTCAAAATGACTAGAAATTACAGTTAGCAACATAAATACAGGAACATCTGCATAATAAACGATGCATCTATGAGACATAGACATACCTTACTGTAAGTAAATTGTATACAGCACATTTTTAAAACAATCATGCATAAAGCTTACAATCAACATCATCTAATACAGACACTGGCAGACACAAAGTGAGAGAATAGAGAGATTGACATGATGAAGTTAATCCTAAGCTCAATTACCTGTGTTGGGATTTCAGCTACTGACGAAAATCCAAAAATTTGCTGCAAAATTTCAGAGCTCACAGAATTCCCAATATAAATCAAAGCATCCTGGCCATTCTCAAGAAGGTAGATTCCATCGTCACTGATATTTTCACTAGAAAGCGGGAGCGGAGATGGAATAAGAGAATCATCTGTTTCCTGAGGGGAGACAAAGCAACAATGATGTCAGAACCGGGATCATTAGCAGAGATCAGCTTATGATAATGGAAAGTACAGCTAAGAAAGAAGGTTCAAGAAATTGATAATTTGTACCTTAGAACAAAGATCATTTACATAGATCAGCCTAGGATACACCAATGGAACCGCCAGGGGTGCAGATAGGGAAGAAACATACGTCATCCAGAACGAACGATCATCAGTTCGCCCATCAGTTCTTAATCCAGTGCTTTTGGTTAATGCTGAAACCAGAAATAATTGATATCAGCGATTTATGAAACAGAAACCCATTAATCTCCAACTTCTACTTATAATATGTACTATATTAGTATATTCTTAAAAGGTAGTTGGATTTCACAAAACATACCAAGGGTGTATAAAGGCAGAAGTTTGAGGGCTTCCGGCAAAATGAGTTGTCCGGAAGCCTGAACTGTTGAGCAAAATTTCCGATATGCATGCAGAACGTTCACACAACTATTTGTCACATGCTCCCTGACTTGTGAGAGAGGAAGAGTAGGAATTTCACTTGCAGCTAAACAAAATGAATTTGTTAGTTCATATAACTCAAACACATCAATAAACCCAAAAGGAGCCGCATCACATTCAGCTACAGACTACTACCAGGCCATATCGAATGCATTACCTTGCTTCAAGAAACAAATGAATTGAGAATCCAAGTCGGCTGAGCGGAACAGATTAGGTAATGTACTAGTACATGAGAGAGAGAGATTCATGACTCTGATTCTTCTTTGACCATAAACAGTAGTGTAGAGAATGGCACACTGAACAAGCAGAGGAGTTAGTGAAAATGCACAAAGAATGATCTTAATCATGGCAAATCATGGAAGATGTACACCATACATTCATAAGAGTAGTTGGTTTTACCTGAAAAGCACATTCTGAGCCATCTTGTAGTTTATCATCATGTTTTAAGGTCACTGTTATAGTCTTATCACAGTCAACCTGGATATCAATAAGTCCAATTAGAATAGAGACAGAAAGTTCCTTCAAGGCTTCAACTGCATATTAGAATAGTTGCACCAAGAGAACACGTAGCTAGTAATAAAAGAATACAACATAACAATTTCAAATGGCCTAAGAAAGGCTACTAATTGAGCACTAAATTCCCTATTGAACCATAGGAAAAATTCAGAAAAGGCAGACTAATCCAAATACAGGACTTTGAGTAGGTGTGAAATCCTTAATAACTGAAGAATATCATTGGCAATTTGGCACTTTAATTCATTCAAAATGTTCTTTTTATTTGTTTATTTACTTATTTTTGATCAGATTCAAAGTGTTGTATTTAGGTGATAGTAGATTTGAATTCCACAATTGGTTCCCATTGTGTCCTCTACATGGGCATATCAATTATATCTTACCCCAACTTCATTGAAAAAGTGCAGCATCCACATTTCGAGGAGAAAGAAAACAATGTTTCTTCTACTTATGCACCATGTAGGACAACAAACGTATGCACTTTTTCTTTCTATAAGGAAACTAACTCAGGTAGTAAACACAGCTCCAATATAGTGAGGCCCCGAGAAGAATGTATAGGCACTTTGAATTTGAGGATCACAAACATCTGAAAATGGGTTTTAGTCCCAACACATAACACTCTGCTGCACGATAAATACTAATTGAATGATAAATTGGGGTTATGTATAGGCACTTTGAATTTGAGGATCATAAACATCTGAAAATGGGTTTTAGTCCCAACACATAATACTCTGCTGCACGATAAATACTAACTGAACGACAAATTGGGGTTACCTCTTCATGCATGATGTTAAGCAACAAAAAAAGATGGACTTACTGCTGGAAGGTCAACATCTGTTGGGATACGCTTGCAGAAGTTTCCTGCGTATTCTTGGACTTGAATGCCCTGAACATTTATACAAAAGAACAATTCGATTAACATGAAGTTAAGCTAGAAACAAGAATATATCAGAAATTTTATTCTAAATAACATAATATGTAAGCGCTAAGGAATACTACTGAAATAGTATGACACACCTGACTGCAACGAACACGCATCACAGCTTCGAAACCCTGTGGTCTAGTGACATTCCATCTAAGATCATTATAGACCTTCGCAGTATCAGAGAGCGCTGAGAAGGGATAATAATAATAAACCTACAACAATAAGGGCAGCTAATAGTTATGAGAAATCATTAAAAACAGTTATGATAGCAAATAGTTTGAAGTTCTACATCCAGCATATGCCATGATATTTTTTTGGATTTTGTGATCCCTCATGCAATTTGTGTCTAGACGACCTTGTATTATTTTGGGACTAAGGCTATTTTGCTGTTACACAAGTTTATTTTACCAAGCATCTATTTAATGTCATTTGAGTACAAGCTTTTAGTAAAACTAAGCACATCACTAAATTCTGATATCTATTTCCTAAATTTGACTTCCACTCAGTTAATAAGCACATTCAATCAATCAAAGCCTTAGTCCCATAAATTGGGGTCGGCTACATGAACCAAGTGGTCACTCAGTTAATAAGCACCAGTCACAAAAAATAACATCACCAAGAAACAGGACCGGAACAGAAGAATTTGAATTAAATTCACAATAAGTAGTCTATGTGTACCTGTCCCCCAGTAGTCCTTGGCAGAACAGAGATAGAGGCAATATCTACATATGATTGGGTAGTAAGGAATACATCAACGCAGACCTGAATATCATTGAAAAGGGAAAATATAACTGATTAAAAAGGGAGATCAAATAAATGAAAGGTGCATACCTACTAATGATGAACTTTTGCTTTTCAACAAATTAAACGAATGTCAGTCACCTGATATTCAGCCAACTCTAAAGCCATTTCTTTCAAAGTCTTGTCTGCAGGCTGGAGCAACTTATGAGCCTCCTGAGATTATAAATAGATAACAGAAACGCATAATCTGTATCTTAAAAGACAAAATCACCATATAAAATTATAGAATGAAATTGCCAATTCAAACCAAAAACATTACTAGCAGACAAGACAGGCATAAACTCCACATATTATGGATAGAGAATTAGCTTTTATCAACACAGTGAAAGGTCCAAATTATTATTTTATATTTATTTTTCACATAAGAGGGGAAAGTTACAGTTAAAAGAATACATTAAAATTATTACAAAAGAATAAGAGAGAATATAACAAAAAAGGAAGCAAAACTTGGGAACTGAGAAAGAAGAATAGAGTAACTTTATCAAGTAGGGACACGAAGACATAATATATATACAGACATTCAAAACTCTGAATAAGAGAACAGAAATGGCATCCTGATTTTTGACCTCAACTACAACACAAGTGCACTGCTAACTTACTAAAACCCACCAAAAGCAAGAGAAGGGTATACCTAGGAGTCTAAAAAAGTATTTTAAAATAACTGTACAAATGTTATCATAGCAATAAGTAAAGGGTTTATTCAGAAGTACCTTATCACCAACAGATATGTTAGCTCTACCTTCAGCTTCTCTAGCAGAAAGGGCACTAATGCCAATTGATGGTAAAACTGCAGACACGAAGAAATATGCTCAGATATGCATGCTTGACATGGATCAGCATTGAAGCTACACAATAGAAAACAATAGTCTAATTGTTTACACAAGAGGGGCAAAACTGAAATGTTTTTATTTTTTCTTCAAAAGTTCAAAAAGGCCGTGTGCTCAAAATTTCCAGTTTCCAGACAGGGAATGCTAGAAACATACACTTTTTATTTTTCTAAAAATTAGGGCATAGGCAAGAAAAGTGCTAAGATAGAGTATGGAGTAAAGAATAAATCCATAAAGATAAAAAAATATGGATGAATGGGATTCACTAATCCAATATCATCAATAGTTTTGGGTAGAAAATTTTTGCAGCTCTATACTTTGTAAAGACAAATCAAGAGAATCAACACTGATGATGATTCAATTACCACAAATATACGCGTAGCACAAGAGATTGCAGCTCATTTTTTAAAGAGAAAAGGCAAGAAAAGAAGTACTCCGTTATTATTCATTAGCCACTTCTATATGCCAAATCTGAAATTTTACTATAGTTATTCCTTCACACAAATTTGCACATATGCAGAAAATGTTACCCCAAGCAAGAAAGACTCACTTGACTGAAACTAGGATTGATTGTGTAAAGCAGTTTTTTTATTTTGATAAAAAAGATAAAAAATTATTGAGATATCAAAATGTATAAAATACTTGCCTGATTGAAACACTAAAACCTTTCCTCCGGTGCTCTTCATTGCCAGATATGCAGCCTACATGAGGATTAATTAGCATATCATCTTTTTACTTAGATCAAGCCAACAGAACATATATAATATTTGTTAATTACATCTTAATAACAACTCCTTTTCATCAAGGTCGCCTACCTGCTCACCAAGGAGCACATTAATGACATAGCAAAAGAAGCCTTATAAGTGCAGACTACCATATAAAAGGGTTCTAAGATATTTGCAAGAGCATCCATGCAGAAAAAGGAAAATAGAATAAAATTGAACGCTGTGATTTAGCAGTTACAACAACAGCATCAGGCATAAATTCATAATTTGATATGATGAAGAAGCACAAAACCTCCCCACCCCTCCCCCCCC
>PYUH01000055.1:163838-177417 GCA_016808085.1 Suaeda aralocaspica | reverse complement strand
TTTTATCTCGTAAATAGAAGTGCTTAGATAGCATGGAGTTTAAACGGGTAGAAAAAGAAAACCAAAGAAAGGGAAGAAAAGGGGATTGAAATAAGATTGCGTCTTCCTTCAAATAGATTCAAACATTGGGAGGCTGCTCCATTCAAGGGGAGAGAGGAGGTTGGGCTCACTCAATTGTTGGAGGTTATTTGTAATAATTCTTTTTTAATGGTGTTATAAATCAAGGTAGACTCAGCTGAATACACCAAAACAAGCTTTTCACACAAGTTTATAAAGAGGTAACTTCATAGATTATGATAAAATTCTGAAAATCTGACAGTATCATCAATGTTAAAACATTAATCCACACCAATTCTGGTAAACATTTAATTTCGAAGGCAACATCTTTTTTTTTTTTTTTTGTAGTTTCGACCACTGATATGCAATCAGCACGAAAAGCCTAAAGTTATAGATTCGAAGGAACAGAGTTTGGCAAACAGCCGTTCGAAAGCACTAAGAACCCAGGTTCTAACTTGTTACAAGCACTCATCAATCAAGAAGACGATTAAGTTTAGTATCGTAAATTTATGTTGATCTGCACTTCAATTCCAGGTTCAAATCAACGCACCACGTAAGCCACAATGACCACCCCAAGCATAAAACAGCTTCCTATTAAAAGAAATAAAAGTCTTCAACGGAAAAGCCGGTAACCATTTATACATACCGAGAATTACATGTGTTACCACGCAGTTCCACACTACACACCCATGTCAATACATCTTAATTACTTTAACTTCCATTCATCTTGACATATTGTCATGAGGCCATCAAACGTTTGGGTCAATTGCAAAACATACCATTAGGCACAACACCTTGGCCACCGTTCAGGGTTACTTCTTTGATTTTAAATCAGGTGTTTGGGTTGTACTATCTAAGTTGTTGAAAGTGATTCTTGTGTAGATTAAAGCTAACTAGAGTAGTGGAGAGGAATATAATGTTAAATGTTACTAGCATAGCACCAACTTTTTCACATGTAAAATGAACCTTCCCATACACTGCAGCCAAGAATTCTGTGGTGGAATGATTGCCGATGGTTACGGGAAGTGCCGAATTAGGCAGGTTACCTTATAGTTCCAATGGTGTTTGATCAGTTAACTCTTTGTAAAGTTGTTTATAAGTGTTCAAAACTCTCGACGTTTTTTAAAAGTCTCAAAAGTACTTTCACTTTAGTGTGAAATCTGCTAAACATGATATTCTGTTGCAGTGCTCATCTATTCCAATTCTCGTACCAATCTTTCAAATATTAAACGTTCAAATTTGGGGTATATATCGTATTTAGGTGCAGAGGGTGGTTTTTGAAACACTTTGTGTTATCAAGGACAATCTTTTGTTTAAGACATGACCGGACACAGTTATGGATGAGCTGCGTTCACTGGAAGTATATATGAAAAGGTAATGATGCAGAAGATTTAATAGGTTACCATGATGGTCATTCCTTAGGGACCTGATGTCAAAAGTCCTCTTATGATCAATTCAACCATAGTCTTGAATCACTAAATTTCGCATGATATTCTCGTAAGATAAAAGGAGAAATGTGTTGTTCTAGAAATTTGCAGAGGGATTGGGGACCACTGTCCCAAAGGAATTCTGGTTATAACACAGTATTCTATCTTCTATATTTAATTAACCTTTATTTCTCTTTAGTCTATGTAATTAATTTTCCTGTATCATCTGAAGGAATTCAGCTTTCCAGCAGCACGAGAAACTTCCCCAGGAATCCCAACAAAATGAATTGTCGACAAAGTAAATTCGATGTTTAATATTTGAACTTGGTGTTGATTTCTTATTTAATTCACATTATTCTCGATACTGTTAATTGTGTTATAAATTGTCAGTATTCTCTGATTCCTACAAACACCCACTTTGCGCTTGAAGAAAACATTTCCTCTCCACTAAAGGTACTTGTTTCTCCAGCTCCCAACTCTCATCATCTGTTGTTGGTGAGGGTATGCATCCCTCGAGTATGGGGATTCTTATACTGTAGAGACCATTGGGGCGTGGATGAAGTTTCACATTCACAATATTTGCGTTTTGCAAAGATAAAAATGGCTCTACCCTCAATGGTGCCACCCTATAGCGCGACTTCTTATCATTGTCTATTATTTTTATTTTTTTTTATTGGCAGGACGGTTCAAGAAAGCATGCTCTTTATCAACTATGAATGCGAAGAAGGAAATGTGACAAGCATGAGATTTTGGATACATATTTATTCATACAATATCAATGATGATATATGATTTATTAACATATTTTTTGTTTATGATACTGAAATTCATACACTTTAATTCTAGAATGCAAGTTTGCAATGCACGGGAAATCAAAGAGCTGGGTGGAAACGGAGGGAGGATGATTACGCATATTTGCAAACTCTCACTAGAGTCAGGTAGTACGTTAATTTACTGTTGGTTGCAAAAAGAAAAGTTTTTTGATGGGGAGCAATTTGCTTACTATGATTGTGAAACTGAGAATGGACTATTAATTGCAAATGGACCATTAATTCCGTTTCGTGTCTGAACATAGACCGAGTATGCACTAGTCTTATTGGTGGGAAACATCAATAGTTAGGGCTTTGTAAGTGGAGACGGAGACTGGTCTAAAATGCGTATTTATGTGCTTTTTGCTCCTACACCGATATACCTAATTGAAAGTAAAAGAAGGAGACTCGGTATTGAAGTAGATTACTGTCTACTATGAATGAGTTAGTTTTGAATATTGGTCACTGAAACTATCTCATATTAGATTTGCTATTAGTGAGATGATGATGATGGTCTTTAATACACTCCATTCTCTTTCTCACATATTCTGATTCATTCTCTTTATGGTCTACTCCAATTTTTTCTTTACTATCAGATTAAAAAGTAGTTCCTGGTCTCATTCTGCAGGAGTTAATTCACTGAGATCACCGTCCATAGAGATGGTCATCTGTTGCTGGAACAGAGCAACAACCAAAATTCCTGTTAGATGTGATCTGAGCCTTTGCCTTCCTTCCCAGTTGTGGATCCAGTGGTTCTTGCCCTTTTAGTTGTAAGCCGTTATATGTTGTAGATCTGGCACTGATTTTTGAAAGCAGAAAAACAAATGAAAACCCAATTTGTATGATAGAAATTAAGTCTCGATTCCTGCTTGTATAGAAATTTTCACCAGAGGTGCAGCAAATATAATTCATACAGTAATTAGCGAAGTAACTCTAACATATTACTAATATTTTTATATTTGTTGATCTTCCACATTATCCAGTCCCAAGAAATTGAAATTTTGCTGGCTTTTGACAAAAACAATACAAGTGCAGTTGTATAACCCTTCAAGTTGTTTTCCAGATCTTTGCAAACTACTGCAATAATGGTATTGCCTATTCAGATCCACATTTGAGCATTATTTTTATGATATATTATCAGAATTGAGTGCACCTAGAGTGGCAAAACTCTTTTGGTAAATTAGTCAACTAAGAACGATATCTGTATAACATGATCCTGTTTTTTAAAAAAAAATTATTTCTGAAGCACATCAATTTGTCAGACTGCAATCTTTCATTACAAACAGTTTTTTTGTAATTAAATGCATTAGAATCCAGACAATTGTTTTCTGTTGCCAGGGAACAATTTCATAGAAATAAAGAGGGGCTTGCGAAGTAGTTCTTTGTGACTTGTGAAATTAATTTTAAAGTTAAATTACTTGCTTAAACTTCTCAGAACCAATACATATCCCAAATTCATCAGATTAAAGCACCATAACAACTTTTTGTGTTGAAAAAATGAATCTTGTCAAACGAAAAACATATATGCAAATGTTCCTCCTATTGACGCCCTATGTGACAAACTGAATTATAACATACATAAATAATGAACGCCCAATTAAATTAAGGGAGTAGACAGGAGAAGACCAAAATTTCAAGCACAACCTTGGGGGAATTATTAACACAAGCTTAGTTTGGTAAAAGTAAAACTATATGATTCACTGGGTAACCTAGCTCCTGAAATCCTGATAGGCCGACAACATCGTTTGGCTTCATCCCTATGATTCATGACCTGCCTCATCTGAGCCGATTATCTCTATTCATACAAGAAATCAGGTATCACTACACGGTTTAATCCATTGTATTTTTGTATCTGCCGATTTGTACATGTACCAGAAAGATCAACATAGGATAGACCCATATGTGAGTCTTGGTCTTCAACCATGTAGTGAGGAAATAACACTTCCTGGCGGCATAACATTACATTCCCCTGAATATCTGCAATATATGCAGTCTTGCAAAACCAGCCATGCAAGCCACACCTGGATATATGCCTATACGCTTGAATAACAATTGTACCACATTTGTTATTGACGTGGTTGCATGGCTAACGCCATATCAAGTTGAGCGAATGCGTAGTACACACATTTTGATTCTTTCTGGCATCCAACTGTTCACAGGACAGGGCGGTATTAAATGTTTGTAACGTGCTTTCCCGCAAAAGTCTAGGCTTATTAGTTGATTTTAAAGCGATCACTGTAACAAATCTACTAGTAAAAATTCATCAATAGTCAATAGATGAGGTATGGCAATTGTTTAAGGTTCAGGTTGGTGATGTAATTGACTATCTCTAATTGCCTATATTTATTTTCAAAGTTTCAAACAGCATATTCTCTCAAGGGCTTTTTCTAGATTCCAGAATGACAGAGGATGAGAAGACAATACAAAAGTAGCTTGAATGGTAAATGAAATACCCTTTATAGATGATGTTGTGGTACTGAATAATGATGAAAATTAAATATGCATAAGGACTTAATTGCAAAACTTAAAGTTTGGCTTTTACCTGAAGAGTTCCTTCTTGCATATTTTAAGACTGCAAGAAGGTGTTGTGGAATCATTTAATGGCATTCAAACTTATGCAACAATTTCCAAGAAACGAGGTGAATTTGAAGAAGAACATACCGTAGATACAGAAAACACTCGAACGCATCAGTATCTCTCAATGATAACGTCATTAGTTTCTCTTTGACATGGATTATCATGCGTTTGCAGACACAAATGCAAAGCCAAAAAAAGCCAAAACTGTATTGTCAACAAACATCATAAAAGACAATAGGACCTAATCCATCAACAAACATAAAATGTAACCAGCTACTTAAGGAAAACACGAAAAAAAAAAAGGTTTCAAAATGACTAGGAAATTACAGCTAGTTAGCAAAAATAAATACACGGAATATCTGCCATAATAAAACGATGCATCATGAGGAATACACCATACTTACTGGAAGTTAAATTGGATTACACCGCACAACTTTTAAAAAACAATATGCATAAAGCCTTAACATCTAAACTCATCTAATAACTAGACACGTGTGGCAGGGACCACGAGAGACGATGACAGAGGAGAATAGAAGATTGGATCATGATGAACGGTTAATCCTAAGCTCAATTGACCTGTGTTGGATTTCAGCTAACTGACGAGGAAATCCAAAAAATTTGCTGCAAAAATTTCAGAGCTCACAGAATTCCCATATAACTAATAGCACTCCTGGCATTCTCAAGAAGGTTAGATTCCATCGTCACTGATATTTCACTAGAAAGCACGGTTGGGAAGGGGGTGCGGAGATGGATACGGAGACATCATCTGTTCCTGGGGACGCAAACCCCGCACACTTGCGTCAGACGGCTGGGGGATATTAGCCAGAGCTCAGCTTATATAATGGAAAGTAACAAACAGCTAAGAAAGGAAGGTTCAAGAAATTGATTAATGATTGTACCTTATTGACAAACGATCTTTACATAGATCAGCTAGGATACACCCCCATGGCCAGGCCACGGGGGCAGATAAAAGGGAAGAAAAACATAGGTCATCAAGAAACGACACGATCATCAGTTCGCCCAATCAGTATCTTAATCAGTGCTTTGCGTTTTAATGCTGAAAACCAGAAATAATGATATCAGCGATTTTATGAACAGGAAACCCATTAATCTCCAACTTCTACTTATAATATGTACTATATTAGTATATTCTAAATAGTTAGTTGGATTTTCACCCAAAAATATACCACAGGGGTTATAAAAGGAGGGAGAGGTTGCAGAAGGTTGAGGGCGTCCGCCAAATGAGGAAATGAGTTGTTCCGGAAAGCGCTGACTGTTGAGCAAAAATTTTGCCGATATGCATGCAGACGTTTGGCACACAAATTTGTCAATGCTCCCTGACTGTGAGAGGAGGAAGAGTAGGAATTTCACTGCAAGCTAACAAAATGAATTGTTAGTTCATATACTGCAAACAATCAAGTAAAACCCAAGTAGAGCCGCATCAATTCAGTACGACTACTACGACAGGGCCAATATCGGAAGGCTTGACTCTGGCTTCGAAGAAACAAATGAATTGAGAACAAGTCGGCCTGAGGCGGAAACAGATTTAGGTAATGTACTGTACATGAGACGGAGAGAAGATTCAGACTCTGGATTCTTCTTGACAATAAACAGAAGGTAGAGAATGGCACCACTGAACAAGCAGAGGAGTTAGTGAAAATGCACAAGAAGGATCTAATCAGGCAATATGGAAGGTACACCATACAGTCTATAAGTAGTGGTTTTTGACCTGACAAGCACATTCTGCGCATTCTTGTTAGCTTTATCATCAGTTTTTAAGGTCACTGTTATAGTCTTAACAGTCACACCTGGATATTCAATAAGTCCAATGAATCGAGACAGAAAGTTCCTTCAAAGGCTTCAACTGCCATATATGAATAGTTGCACCAAGAGAACACGTAGCTGTATAAAAGACATACACACTAACATTTCCTATATGGCTAAGAAGGTACTAAATTGAGCACTAATTCCCTATTGAACCATAGGAAAAAATTCAGAAAAACAACAGAGACTAATCCAAAATGACAGGACTTTGAGAGGTGTGAAATCCTAATAAACTCGAAGATATAATTGGCAATTTGGCACTTTAATTCATTCAAATTTCTTTATTGTTTTTTAACTTATTGTTGGATCGATTCAAAGTGTTGTATTATAGGTGGATAGTAGATGTTGAATTCCACAATTGGGTTCCCATTGTGTCCTCTATGGGGCATTCAATTATAATATTTGACCCCAACTTCATTGAACAAAAGGTGCAAGGCATCACCACTTTCCGAGGAGAAAGAAAACAATGTTCTTCTACTTTGCACCAATTAGGACAAACAGAACGATGCCACTTTCTTTCTGTTCTATAAGGAAACTAACTCAGGTGAGTTAACACAGCTAGTTCGTCTCAATATGTGAGGCCCGAGAAGAATGTATAGGCACTTGAATTGAGGATCACAACATTGAAAATGGGGTTTAGTCCCAACACAAAACACTCGCTGCACGAGAAATACTAATGGATGATAAATTGGGGTTGTATAGGCACTTGAATTGGAGGATCAATAAAAACTGAAAATGGGTTTTAGGCCTCAACACATAATACTCTGCTGCACGTATAAATACTAACTGAACGACAATTGGGGTTATCTTCATGCATGATGTTAAGCAACAAAAAAGAGGGACTTACTGCTGGAAGGTCAACATCTTGGGATACGCTTGCAGAAGTTCCTGCGTATCTGGATTGAATGCCCTGAAACATTTTACAAAAGAACAATTCGATAAACTGAAGTTAAGCTTAGAAACAAGAATATATCAGAAATTTTATTCTAAAAGAAATGATTTGTAAGCGTAAGGCTAGAATAATGAAATAGTATGACACACCTGACTGCAACGAACCGCATCACAGCTTCGAAACCCTGTGGTCTAGTGAGCATTCCATCTAAGATCATTATAGACTTCGCAGATCAGAGGGCGCTGAGAAGGGATAATAATAAAACCTACACAATAAGGGCAACATAGTTTATGAGAAATCATAAAAACAGTATGATGCACAATAGTTTGAAGTTCTACATCCAGCATATGCCATGATTTTTTTTGGATTTTGTGATCCCTCATGCAATTGTGTCTAGACGACCTTATTTATTTTGGGACTAAGGCTATTTTGCTGTTACACAAGTTTATTTACCAGATCTTTTAATGCATTTGAGTACAAGCTTTAGTAAAACTAAGCACATCACTAATTCTGATTCTATTCCTAAATTTGACTTCCACTCAGTTAATAAGCACAGTAATCATCAAAGCCTTGTCCCATAAATTGGGGTCGGCTCGCCCCAGTGGTCCCTCAGTTAATAGCACCAGTCACCAAAATACATCCCCAGAAACAGGACCGGAACAGAAGAATTTGTTTTCCAATAGTAGTCTCTTGTACCTGTCCCCCAGTAGTCCTTGGCAGAACAGAGATAGGCATTCTACATTGTTGGGTAGTAAGGTACCTCCGCAACCTGTTTTTGGGGAAAATATAACTGATTAAGAGGGAGTCAAATATGAAAGGGCCTACCTCACTGATGAACTTTTGCTTTTCAACAAATTAACGATGTCAGTCCCCTGATTTCAGCCAACCTAGCCCTTTCTTTCCAGTCTTTCGCGGCTGGAGCAACTTATGAGCTCATTGATGATTTAATGATCGCGCTCTCTGATCTTTAGACCAAGTCCTTAAACCTTATAGAATGAAATTGCATTCCATAACCAAAACATTCTAGGCGACGGCCTAACTCCCTTTGGAAGGTTGCTTTTATCCACAGTGAAACGGTCCCAATTTATTTTTTTTAGTTTTCATAAGGGGGAAGTTACACTAAGTATTTTTACTTAGATACATTAATTCTCAGATGAGGTAATAGGGCACTTGGGACGACGAAGAAGATAGAGTAACTTTCAGTAGGGACACGAAGCTTATATATACAGCACTTCAACTCTGATAGAGAACAGAAATGGCATCCTGATTTTGACCTCAACTACAACACAAGTGCACTGCTACTTACTAAAACCACCAAAAGCAAGAGAAGGTATACCTAGGAGTCTAAAAAGTATTTAAATAAACTGTACAAATGTTATCATGCAATAAATAAAGGGTTTATTCAGAAGTACCTTATCACCACAGATATGTGAGTCTTACCTTAGCTTCTCTAGCAGAAAGGGCACTAATGCCATTGGTGTAAAACTTGCAGACACGAGAAATATGCTCAGATTGCCATGCTTGACATGGATCAGCATTGAAGGATACACAATTAGAAAACAATAATCTAATTGTTTACACAACGGGGCAAAACTAAATGTTTTTATTTTTTCTTCAAAAGTTCACAAAGGCCGTGTGCTAAAATTTCCAGTGTTCCAGACGGGAATGCTAGAAACATACACTTTTATTTTTCTAAAAATTAGGGCATAGGCAAGAAAAGGCTAAGATAGAGTATGGAGTAAGATAAAATCCCTAAAGTAAAAAAATATGGATGAATGGGATTCACTAATCCAATTCATCAATAGTTTTGGGTAGAAAATTTTTGCCGACTCATACTGTTGTAAAGACAAATCAGAGAATCAACACTGATGATGATTCAAATTACCCACAAATATACGGTAGCACAAGAGATTGAGCTCATTTTTTATTAAAAGAAGAAAGAAAAGAAGTATCCTCGTTATATTCATTAGCCACTTCTATATGCCAAATCTGAAATTTTACTATAGTTATTCCTTCCACAATTTGCACATATGCAGAAAATGTTACCCAAGCAAGAAGACATCCTTGACTGAAACTAGGATTGATTGTGTAAAGCAGTTTTTATTTTGATAAAAAAGATAAAAAAAATTATTGAGATATCAAATGTATAAAATACTTGCCTGATTGAAACACTAAAACTTTCCTCCGGTGCTCTTCATTGCCAGATAATGCAGACCTACATGAGGATTAATTAGATATCGTCTTTTTCTTAGATCAAGCCAACAGAAACATATATAATATTTGTTAATTACTCTTAATAACAACTCCTTTCATCAAGGTCGCCTACCTGCTCCCAAGGAGCACATTATGACATAGCACAAAGAAGCCTTATAAGTGCAGAATACCATATAAAAGGGTTCTAAGATATTTGCAAGAGCATCCATGCAGAAAAAGGAAAATAGATAAAAATTGAACGCTGTGATTTATGCAGTTACAACAAACAGATCGGCATAAATTCATAATTTGATATGATGAAGAACAAAAGAAGAGCAATGACATAATGGCTGCAGCCCACTCCCCTCCCACCTCCCGCCCCCCCTCCCCCCCCACCCCCCCCCCCAAAAAAAAAAAAAAAAACAAAAAAAAAAAAAAAAAAAAAATCTCTTACAGACCATTGTGTTTCAATTCAAAAACTATTTCCCCAAATTTTGGTGACTTGCAGATATATAACAAACAATCTATGTGCAACATTACATTAGTATCAAACTTAATTACAATTAACAGGATCTATGATCATTATTGTTCTTATTTATATTTAGACAAATTAAACAAAGCAATCATACCTTGACTGCAGCACCAAATGCTGAATCAGCAGTCATATTATTCTGAAACATGCTTGGAATATTTTCCAGCAAGAGCTCTAAATGCTGACGGCACTGACCAAATAAAAAGCATAAAATATCTAATCAACAAATGTACTTACAAAAAGGAAAGAAGAAGGAATAAAGGTTCTTGTTTATTAGGTAAAAACCTCAGAAAGTTGAACTATGACATCAGTTTCCAGAGGAGTATAAACATCTTGTACATCAGGAACTATAAGCATCAGGGGCTGCAAATTTGAGCAATGCATTAGAATGCTGCCATGTGTTGGCACATCAAAGATGTATTGGTATAAGAATAATTAACCTCATAAAATAAAAAACAATTATAGCTAACAGATTTCTTAATACCTCATAAAAACAATTATAGTACTCCATCCACATATTCAATACAAAAGGTTCCCAGAAAAAGAATGGGAGCACCAAGAATTAGACAAAAACCAAGAGCTGCTTAGACTAAACTGAAAGAATCACCCCAAGGATTAAAGCACAAGTGATCAGCAAGATGACTGATCTTCTAACACAGAATCACCTCAAGTCAAAATTCTTGAGAAGATGACATAGATAAACTTTTATGGAAGCTAAAACCACATGACTTATTCTTAGCGATAAAAAGAGGGGCAGAGAGAAGATTTAAAAACTGTTTTTTTGAGCAAACACGGTTTTTGGCTCTATGCCTTCTCACATACATAGGTGAAGTGGACAATATAATAATACCCCCTTGGCCCTTGGTGTCTTACAAAAAACAAAAAAGTTGCAACGTAAAGAGTATTCAAAAATGTAATTTAAATGCAAATCCAACCCAGATTGCAACAAACCTGCTGTAGTTCACGTTTTAGATTGTAAAAATGAATAGTTGAGTCAAATGTTGCAATTCCCACCATAGTTCTAGGACCCTCCTGCAATCACCAAACATGGATATAAAAACACATCCTTGAGTTCTAAACACTATTAAATGTAAATTCAAAGAACCAAAACCATACAATCAAACACAACAAAACACTGCTGCTTTCAAATTGCAAGCCACATAGGACAATTTTATTACTAATTTGGCAATAATTTGTACAAACTTAGCTTGATATATAACATAAAAATTGATCTCGTTAGTTTCACCTTGTAAACACTTTCCTAATTTCAATGCAACGATTTACTCCTTCAAGTTTCAAGGCGAAAGAGTTACAAATTTTTTATTCTGAAGGCCACTTCTATGTACTCGTTAAGATAAACTTATTTAATTTTGAGAAATGGTGATGCATGATCCAGGTATTAAATAATACTTACTGGGAGATCAGCGATGACTTGATTGATAGCACTACAAGCAACTGCAGTTGCACCAGTCTGTATAGCATTCATGGAAACATCGATGAGGAAGAAGAACACTGCAGGCATTGGATCACGCACCTACAAACACAGGAAAGGCAGCAGTCAAGACTCAATTCTGGTTTCCCAAATAGAATGACTACATCTAAAAGGATGAGTGAGCTTAAATGCATAAATGAACCTGCAGTTAAAACATGAAAAGGGAGGTAAAATTAAAGATACAATAAGCCAAAGACAATTGCCAAGTTCAACAAATTCAATATTAATTATAATCAATGTAGCTCATATATACTAGAAAATGTGGATAAGAGGTTTGATAAATATCTGGGGTCTGATTCATAAGGAGATTCCACATTCATAAAAATTACTCCATTTTTGTTAATTACTACAATTCACCATTTTGCACTTCTGAAGACAAAAGTTTAAGCATAAATATTTTTGTATTTGTAGAAATTCTAAAAAGTTGATATCTAGAAAACACAAATTGAGACAAACCTAACAAGACCCAAATGAATGTTATTCTTTACATATAAATACCAAACAATGTTCAAACTTCAAAGTGAATTTTGTGAATAGTGTCAAAAAACATAAAAAAACTTTTTAAAAAAAATGGAGCTCAGAGGAACTATGTCCATACCCTCTTAACCACATATGTAATCAAACTAAACAACTATAGCATTATATTTTATAAAGATATAAAATATATTAGATATATACAAGAGGCATATGAGCAAACCCCTATGGGCACAAATGGGTGCATATCTGCCTGGTGAGCTGAGTGTCACCCCGTGACACTCTGCTGCCTTACCCACAAAGATGTCAGGTATTTGATCACTACATTTTGGTAAAAAAGTCATGGCACTGTTTCTCTCTCTCTCTCTCTCTCTCTCTCTTTTTTTAATCAATGCAACATGGCTGACATTATTAATAAAAAAGAGCTGATATGAAATTCTCTATAAGGCATGTTATACCTATAAGAATGAAGTAGAGAGTAATCAAATGGTTCTCAACTTCATGGCATAAAGTCAGTGACTAAGCAGAATGTCAGAGGGAAGTGAACCATAGCATAAATGTCCTCACCAGAAAATAGATACTAATCAAATGAACTTGTGGAAGTGTACAACAACTAACCATGTATTCTTTTGTTGCAACAAATTCAACCGTTCCTCTGCATAATTCAGGTCTCTCATCAGCATCTCTACGCCGACCATCTGGCCCAAGATTGCACTGGTAGTCACGTGGAGTTTCATCGGTAAATCCTGCAAAAGGCAAGAAGCCAAATCTGAAAGTGTAAATGACTTACCTCTTATGTGTGCAAGAAACTAATTTTCTATATGAAAATAATGCTATAAAATACTGAATACTGAGCCTTGGGATTCTGAGAAACATTACAGCTTATAGTGACAAACTGACAACCTTGCAGAGCGAATATTCTGTTATCAATAATAAGAATTCCTCAAGACTCCACAAGAACAAGATAGTGATGATAACAAATTTAAATGGCTTCTTGGATTAAGAACACTAAGCCTTTCTGATGCTTTCTTTGTTTCTGACTAAAACGTATGTGAGTAACAAAATTATACTCACTTTGTCACGCTTTTTTTGTCGTTTAGCAGAAATTTACATTTAATTACAGAATGTTACTTCAAAAAAATAGGAGAGAATTTATACAGTAATTCCTAAGCTACTTATACATGCAGGCTTTACCAGGAAATTTGCCTCAACAACATAGCACTTTGACAGACTTTCTACATTGAACCAATGCGAAAGACCCTGAATAAAAACTTATCACCCCCCCCCCCCCAACAAGATAAC
>PYUH01000055.1:0-162504 GCA_016808085.1 Suaeda aralocaspica | reverse complement strand
AAAACCTTATCCCCCCCCCCCCCCAACAAGATAACAAAAAAAAAAAAAACTCTCAAATGAAATCCAATCAGCCAAAACATGCGAGTCAAGAACATTTTAGAACTAGATTGTACTTTCAAACAAAATGAAAATCAAATCAACCACAAAGACCAGACAGTGGGATCAGGGAAAAATCGATCACTGTTGAAACTAACCACACAAGTTGCAGATAAATTGACGCCCCTGGTCAATAAATCTCATGAAAGGGTTTATGTAGGCTTTGCAGCGAGAACATCGCAAGGGACCTCTTTCCCCGAAGTCAACAACCTGAACAAAGTATGCCAAAATAACAGAAACAACAGTGTGACCAAGTTTATTGGCAAAAACAACAGTGTGACTAAGTTTATTGGCAACTGACAGACACACTACAATGCATGTCACAACATCAAAGGCTATAAATATTATAAAATGCAAGATGAAAATCCACAACCAGCAAATTCCAGAAATTATGTTTTTGTTTTTTCCCCCTTCTGAATAATAGGAGAGTGAAAAACTAGTTAATAGAATGTTTTTTCATTACTCCCATCCAATGGCCACCACACAGTGTTTTCAGCGAAAAGTTAGGCCAACATATATTTTTAGCCAGCACCTATCCTCTTATCACTAAAGCATAAAAGTCACTGTGTTCTGGCAACTCTTTTCAAAAAAAATATCACCAAAACCTTAAATTGGTTATCACCTTTCCTAATCAATGCCTGTCGCATACAGATCATTCTAGTTTCAAACCAACTGTCAGTGACTCTATTTCAAAAACAGCATCAACGTTTATTTCCAGGTAGCAAATAATACCTGGATGGGCTCCTCAGATGGATGAGGAAGTGCGAATGGTTGAACCAGCAAAGCCAACTGCATACCAGATGTCGTCAAAAGCTCAGCAGTGCATGGAATCTGTTGGGATAGCAAGGCATACACAGTCAATCTTAATTTCTGAACTGTATGGTGAAGAATATTTTTCCACTACTAAAGTTGTTTCGACAGTTACCTGACTGGTTGTACACCGCATGTAGCGAGGGCTGCAATTTCCAGTGTCTGTAACAATATACTCGCTTGTAGCAGGCTGCACCAAGATCATATAGACAATAAAAATCAGAGGCACAACATAGATTTACAGTACCATACTAAAAGATATTGCATATATAAAACACAAACTAAACCAAAACATCATGCAATGGTAAACTGGGAGTTTCCAATAACAAGTAATTCAAAACAATTTCCCAATCAATAGAGGCAATACCATTTTTAATTTTTATATTTTTGGACTGAGAGGCCCTGATGTGGATCAAGAGCCAATATTATTGAGGTTGCTTAATAACAAAGAATGAAACAAGTTGAGCTTTTGCTAATTGGACGAACTTTCTTTTTTGACGGGATTTTATGACCCATTGAAAAGCTTAAGATGTCTAGTTTACGGTGAAAAACGAACGTCTTAAAGCGATTAAGTAGGGAGTCTGTAGTATGAAGCTTTTTACTAAAAGTAGCCGGGCAGCCTGCGGACTTGGACTGGCTCGTTCAAGGCTTATGCATGGTCCGTCAATGGCTCATGAAGGGTTTATCAAAGGTCAATTTAAGTCGCCTAGTAGTCACGAGGTTGACAATTCGAAAGTTGCACGAGAATAATTGGATTAGATTTTACGTTTTATTTCCTAAAAAAGCTTCCTAGATGCGTGCTATTTAGGAGTAATTATAAAATTCGACTTCCTGATTTTGACTTCCTGATTTTATCTTGCTATAGGATACTGGAATTAACATTATAATTTTTTACCCTTTTCAAATTGGCATGGAAAGTAATCCTTGTAATTATGTTTGCTTTTATTAATGAAGATAGAATAGTAATTATTGAATTTTATAATTTATAACATATTGTTCTTTTTCTTAAGATTGCAAACTAGGGGTTTTCGATATTAAACCTGTCAACTTTGATCGAGATTTCAAAGTAGAACCCCAATCCTCGAGATAAGTGTGAGACTATTCCAATTATCTTAGTCCAACACGTTAATCAACATATGATAATGACGTGGATCAAGATTCAATGTTTATAGAGATTGATTAATAGTCGAGTCAGCAAAAGCTCAATTTCTTTCTTTGAAACTAACTCAACTATTAAGCAAGCAACCTCAATAAAAATTGACTCTTGATCCACATCATCATCTGATGTGCATTTACATGGTGGACTAAGATAATTAGAAAAGTATCAAATTAATCTCGAGGATTGAGATTCTTACTTCGAAATCACGATCAAAGGGAGATCAGACAAGCTTGAAGCTACACTTGAGTTTTTCAAAGTTTAAAGTTTGTCCAGTTAGCAAAAGCTCAACAAGATTGCTTCTTTGAAAATAACTGAATTATTAAATGACCTAAATAGAAACAGACTTTTGAGGCTCACATCAAGCCCTAGAAAGCTTTACCCCTTATATGAGTTGTATTTGTGTGCCTTTCTTCTATAAAAAAGAATGGGCATCTCCCCCACAGTTATTTCCTTTACTTACAAGATTTAGAAAAAGCCTTTCAATGTTTGCACTTAGGAGAAAACTAAGATTTCTTCGGAATCTGAAGGCCTTAATTGTTATAGTCATCACTTGAAGCATAAGGTTGGTGAAGACTAGCACTTTGACGATGCAAGCTAATCTTACTAATCTACACTACTATTTAACAAAACTAGCTTCCACTCAAAAAACAAAAACAAAAGCAAAAGCCTAAACCAATAGTACCATGTGTAACTCAATACAACAACAACAACAAAGCCTTAGTCCCAAATTAATTTGAGGTCGGCTAGACATGAATCCATATGAGGAGTCACAAAATTCATCAACATAATTCCTCTTCCTCCAATCTTCCCTATTTGACACTAAAAATGTTCTTCAAGCCCCAATAACCTCATATCTCCACTAACAATCCTCATCCAAGTTTGCTTTGGTCTTCCTATACCTCTCCTCCACCCCTCTTGTTGCCACCCTTTCAACCACCTTACCGGAGCAATACTCGATCTCCATCTTATATGACCAAACCATCTTAGCCAATTTTCCCTCATTTTATTTTCATTCTATCTTATATGACCCAACCATGTGTAACTTAATCTGTAAAAAACAAAAATGCTCCACATTCAAGGGATTTCTCCTCCCTGCCACACAAAAGCTTAAACCCAAAGAATCTAAATTTCATACTTTGTCCCTCTTTATCATCAGTTTTTGCAATCAACAGCTGAAATTTAACCAATTACTACCCCTTTTCTTTTCCTACTCCCCCAATAAGTCATAAGGTCCTTGCAAAATTCAAAATATAAATAGTCAAAACCACATTTGAAGATTGTGAATATGTACTAACATTGTATGAGGAGGGGATAGATAATAAATAGTTCATGAGCTTCAGTATTATATTTGTACTCTCCTAGAAGCACATAGAGATAAACTATAAAAGTACCGGAGGGGGATTGGCCTGATTGCCTTGACGGGTCTCATACAGCATGATTGATGAATTTGGTATAGGCCGTGGAATTTGGCTGGGATCAACCTTCGATGCTGTTGGACCTCCCATGTGGCTACCAACAGGTGGCATTGCGGCCATGGTTTGGCTTCCTATTGGAGGTGGCATCCCATACATTGTTGGTGGTTGCAGAGAACTAGACAATGGAGAAGGAACCGCCTGGCACAATGTCACAATATAAACTCCATAAGCAAGAAATTCGAGTAACATAGCAAAAAATTGATAAATCATGTGAAGTTTCAAGGGGAAATGTAAGAAACATCATAAGAGAGCTTAATAAAAGTATGTTGTTAAAAACTCAAAAAAGAAAAAAAAATTCTAAAACATGTCTTCAACACTAGGAAAAGGAATAAAAAAAAAAGTTTCAAAGTTTGATCACACTGATCATTAAATGCATTGAAAGCTATCACACAGTTAAGGAAAATGGTGCGGAAATACAGAAACTCAAGTGACATGGGTTTTCACCGTTAAATGCATGTTTTAATCGATGAAATGCTTAAGTTTAAACAGAGCATTAATCAAAGTAAGAAAATGTAATATCAAACATATTACATATTTTGCACTTATTACATTAGTTGACATGCTTAATACTTGGAAATACAGGTAAATTTTATTGTAGGACCATCAATAAGTCAAATACTTCAAATAACGACAAACAGGTTTAAACATGCAGTGATTATGGTTACTTACCTGACGTGGTTGTGTCTGCCATGGTTGTTGCCCAAAATGAGGTCCAGATGGAGGTTGCCCATGTTGAGATACAATGGAAAAGGGAGATGATGGTTGCGGTGGTCCAGATGGAGACTCGGTGGGAGGTGCAGCCGGACCAGTAGCGCGCTGACTTCCAAAATGAGGACGCATCATTGGAGGCTGCATTCCAAAGGGTGGTGGGCCTCCTGCAGCAGGTTGCTGAGCTGCTGCAGAAGAACCAGGAGGCCCACCAGGAAAGGCTCCGGATGAGAATGAAGGAGGCCCGTTACTGATGGGACGTGGTTGAGCAGAGGAAGAAGGAAGTGGCCCTGAAGTCAATGGTGAAGACCCAAATGCTCTTGGTTGTGGGGGTACGGGTTGCGAACCTTGGAAGGAAGGGGGAGTTACCCCTGGAGGAAGAGATCCAGGAGGAGGGCCTCTCGAGGCAAAAGGGGAAGGCTGACTAGGCGTAGGACCAGAGGGTCTGCCACCTAAATTGGGCGGAGGTATATGTTGAGGAGGTCCACCGGGAGGCATATTTTGAGGAGGTCCACCGGGAGGCATATTTTGAGGAGGTCCACCGGGAGGCATATGTTGTGGAGGTCCACCGGGAGGCATATTTTGTGGAGGCCCACCAGGGGGCATATTTTGTGGAGGCCCACCACGGGGCATATTTTGTGGAGGTCCACCAGGAGGCATCACACCCCTAGGAACAACACCAGGTGGTGGTGGTCCTGGCCTAGCTCCAGGTGGAGGTCCAGCAAAAGGCGGTGGATTCTGGCCAAAAGGAGACGGCCTACTAGGTGGCCCCCCCAAAGGTCGGGATGGAGCATTTTGTGGCTGATTTAGCTGCATATTCTGAAAATTTTGGGACAATGAAGCATCAGGACCCTGCGGGCGGTTAGGATTGTAGCCTCCCGGCGGTCCAGGTGGAGGTTGATTGTTAGGTCTATGTGCCCCTGGTGGTACAGGAGTTGTCATTGCGCTAATAAGCTAATCTTCCTCCTCCAACTGAAATTCCGCCGACGTTTCACAGAAACATAAACTGACAAACAATTGCACCAAATAAACCTCACAAACAATTGAGCAATTACAAGAAAAAAAAAAAGGCACTCAAACTATGATCAACTTGCAGCTGAGTAAGCATCAATCTTTCGGCGAAACCGTAGAAAGGTGCTAAATTTTATACTGGCAACCTAATCAAAACAATAAAACCGAACAAATTTAAAATAAAAACCACTATAAATCTGAATAAATTTCCTAAATCATATCAAATTAAGAGGGTTTTTCCGCGAAAATCAATCAATTCACACAATTAGGGCTTTAAATCACCAATTCTAACTTCATCGACTAAAAAATTGGATCAAATCGATGGAATTACAACAATGCAGTTGATGAAATTCGAGTAATTGAAATTAATCGAAAAAAAATCAAATCTACGATGTAAAACAGTGATAATTATTCAAATTAATGATGATCATATAATAAAAGATAATAGAGCAAATTACCTGAAAGATGCGATGCAAATTACGGGGATCAAAAGGATTTGATTTTAGAGAGAAAAATAAAATAAAATAAAATAAAATAAAAAGTGAGAGTGGTGGAGTGCTTTGGATCAACGATAGTTGGGGACTTTTGAAGGGTCCGCTAAAAACTCAAAGATGTAAGAAAAAAATGTTTCGTGAGGAACTGTGTTTTTATACGATTGTAATTAATATACGGAGTATGTATTATTAGTGCGGGATAAAATAAGAGAGCAATTTCAAATGAGATCGTTTTGCATAGGTTTTTAGATATTGATAATTAAAATTGGGTAGAAAAAAAATATATTTGGAACAAAACTAAAAAAAATTCTTATAGAGTAAAAAAATAACATTAATGATACGTATGTGCATAAATTGTTTAGCTAGTTAAAACTCTTAAGTTATGTTTTAAAATTAGTTGTTTGCTAATTTTCGTAATTTATGTAATGTTTTTTTATTAACAAGTTAGCACGGGCAGTAAAATATGAAATTAGGTGTAATACTATTGCAATTGCATGACTTTCAATTAATTTGATTGCATCCCAAAGTGTGTTAGATGCAAACATGGCTTCAAAATCCAATCGAAAGCGATACACATTTAACACAAATAACCAAATAAGGAATTTTAGATGTAACCACCAAGTGAATTTTTGACAAAATTTCCCAAATTACGTTTTCACAACACCAAATACCAGGGTAAAAACTAAAAACAAACATTACATTAATGACGTGGCAGTTTACAAATATATGAGTCACACAACCAATAACAATTTGCTATTCTTACACGTCACCATAACAAATCAAAACCAAAACAATAAAAATAAAAATCAAATCATAAACCCTAACAACACACACAAAAACAAAAATTCCTAAAACCCTCGCAGTTTTCTTCTTCAACCTCCTGCAACTCTCTCATTTTTCAAATCAACAACAATGGAAGAACAACAATCAGTAGAAGATGATGATCATCAAAAACTCAGAAAAAATAAAGTATTATGCGAAGAATGTAAACTAAACGAATTCAAATACAAATGCCCTTGTTGTTATCGTCGTACTTGTAGTCTTACTTGCGTTAATTCTCACAAGAAAATATTAGGTTGTACTGGAAAAAAAGACGTTACTCAATTTGTACCTCTTTCTCAATTCGATGATTCTACTCTTATTTCTGGTATTTTTCTTCTTATTATTTTTTTAAATTAGTTTTTATTTACTTATTTATGCTTTTTACAGTGTGATATTAGTTATTTGTTTAGCAATATGGTATGTTGTAGTTCATGTTTGAGGTTTTGTTTGGGAGTTAATTTTTCGCCTTTAGCGGTTAGCGGATAGTATGAGCTGGTTTGAGTACATAATTGATGATTGAATTAGGCCCTGTTTGGCGTAGTGAGTTTAGAGTTTAGATGTGAAATTTAGAGATTGTGGTTAGAGGAATACTTTTTGTTTAGAGGATTTGACTGCTGATTTGAATAGTTGTTTGTCGGAAAGCGTTTGGTAAATGCCGTAGTGATTAGTTGTTTCAATGTAAACATAAAAAGAGCTTTTTGAGCTGATCAAGCTGTTTCCTTAGTTATTTCTAAACACCTAAATTAGTTTATTGGCTTTGCTAAACCTCTAATAGTCTTCAATAAGCTAAAAGCTATATCCGAAACACCTTCTGATATTGCTGTCTGCTTTTAATTTGGAATGCTATCTTTCTTTAGCTAAATTCTGTTTGAACTGAGTATTAATTGCTCTAGGATAAGCTGAAATTGATTCTGATTTCCTATACCTAGTGAAATATCTCATTATTCAATTTTATGATGATAAGCTTGGTTTTATTCAATATGATGTTGGAATACAGGTCACTAATGGCATCATTTTGATGGGTTCAGATTATAATATGTTGGAGGATGTGAAAAGGGTAGCTGAATCTGCCCAAAGACGGCGTGTCAAATTATGTGGACATCATCCCCAATTTAGGCTCCCTTTCCATCTTAAAGCTCTTCGGGGTAACGCGGCGAGAAAAGGGACAAAGCTTTTGTTTCTTCCTATTGGGATGTATAAGAGGGATAAGAACCAAACTCGATACAATCAAAGGTATTCACCGATTCTTTAGAATACTGCAAAATGAGTTTGGAATATTTTGAATTGAATTTGCCGTTGTCCAAGTAATGTGAAGCCTAAAAGTGGGGTTATACTGTTTTTCACCTAGTTTTTTTTCTATTTTCTCCAGGAAGAAAACTATTTTATGGACTATTGAATGGCGATTTAATTTGACAGATGTTGCTTTGCTTGAACATGGGTGAGTAATTTCATTTTTTTGATTTACATAATTACTTTTGGTACGCCACATCTTTCTGGTTCCATGAAGTCTGTAAACCCTTGGTGGGCTATAGTTGTCGTGTTGCATGAAATGTGTAATTGTCTTCATATATCTGTCTACACGTGCTGAGTCATCTTACCTTCTAGCCTTTATAGAAATGGGCCTTACTGTCATTCATCCTTGCAGGGTGCATGAAAGCACGACGTTGCGCTCTGTGATTGAAAAGCATCTGCAGCCTAGTCCATGGAGAAATAAGTTGAGGCGATTCATTGAAGAACCTATGGACAATCTCAAGCTGTTTATCCGTAAATATCACAAGGTTCACATTTAAACCTTTTAATTACTGCTTTCTTGACTTATGCTTATTTAGTTTCTGTTTGATTCCTCAATGAAAATTTACAGCTGATTGCCTGATTGTATGAATTTGTGAGTTGTACATCTTATGTGTGCGTTACTCTTCTTTCCTATTTACCGAAATTTACGCATCTCATCCTAAGCCAATATCAGTCCTTTCAAAAAAAAAAAGTAGGCCAATATCCGAGCCATCTAATAGTCATTTATTGTTTGCAGGGAAACAAGGCACCATATCGCGACCTGGATTTAGATACTCCTCTGAGCCAACTGTTTGATGGTTTAGTTATCTTGGAATATCCCGTTATTCACGTGTTTCTTGCATCAGACAGCTATGGTTTTGAAGTTGTTAAAGATTTCAAGCCCCCTCCAAGCCAACATGATTTCAAAAATCCCGACAGAGATGATACTCCAAGTTCAGTTGGTGTAACTTTTAAAGAGGAAGAGATTGAAGAAGATGAAAGTGTTCATGAACCTCATATTATAGATCTTCTGAATATGTCAAAGACAAATTCATGTAGAACAAATCCTGTTGGCGCTCAGACAATGGACGAGCTACCTAACAGCTCACCAAACAATTTCTTGAGAATGAAAACTAAAAGTGACGAGGCCTTTTCGCATGATGTTAGCAAGGAAGTGGAATTATTGAATGCTAAAACTGAGGGTTTTGATTTTGACCAAGATTTGATTGATGCGTATTCATATATTATGGAACAGAGTAACCCAGACGACTTTCTTGATCACAGACCTGAAGGTGAAGAAGAGGATCACATAAATACTGATGTGTACTTTGCAGATGTGGAAGAACTAGAGGAAGGGGAGATTCCTGAAATTGATTAGTGTGTGTAATTGTATTCTTTTGAATAATTATTTTTAAGTCATTTTTTGATACATATAGTCTGAGTAATCTTTCTTTGTTTACTCAATCCTTTTTTTTTAAACATATGGAATTAAGAAATCATGAGTTGCGAGTCTTTAGCCAGTAATGTTGGTGCCTACTTCTCCCTTCTATAAGAAGTAAAGTTTGCATGTCCTAAAAATATACTGGAAAACTATAATCTAACCTCTTAGTGCTCTTTTTTCTTTTCATATCATTCTATAGGCAGGCACTCTAAAAGAAACCTCCATACCATTGCTACCAATCAATGCACAGCAATTTTAACAAAATGCTACCTAATTGAAATTAGTTCTAGTGTTGGGAGTTATGACATGAAACTAATGCTACATGCATTTCACAAATCAGGCGTATAGTTTTACACAACAATGAGCAGTCTGAACTCTGAACTCTGAACTTGATCAACTCATCGTAATACTTTGTCAAAAGTACAGTGAAAGCATCTTAAACGCTTTGCGACTATGATGAAGGATTGGCATTGTGCCATCCTTTTGTGCAAGTTGGAATGCTCAAAAACTCTTCAAACTCCTTCACATGAACATCACAACATTTCCACTGCATCACAAGAAAGTAACTTTTATTAGTATTTCAAAACAATCAAAATGGAAATGAATATAGCACAACATTGCCACTGCATCTCAATAAAAGTCTAGTGTCTAAAGACTCACCCCTCTTAACCTGTCATGGAAAACAGCAGGCCCTGGGTGATAGCTGCATGCGGAATCATGATTATTTATCTCTTTAAAAGTTTCACCGCATCCCTTATTCTTGCAAATCTGAGGCTCATTTATGCCAACAATCTTCCGAGGAGGAGCATCTACAGCAGCAGCTATTTGTACATCTAGTGGTTTGGGATTTGGTTGTGAACCTGAAAATATATTATATTACATCAGATACTATGAGAAATAAAGAATTTCATCATCTTTGTGGTAACAAAGAAGGTCAAAAAATACATAGTAACACAATGACTAGACGAAAAAAACACACGCAAAGAAGTACCATGATCTGAGCAGAAAAATCCTTGTTTGCACCTCGAACAATTTTCTTTAGATGATGTAGTCACAGTTGAACCTGAAGTTGAGCTAATGACTGGCCTAGGAGCAGGCATAGAATTTTTAGCACTTGGGACAACCTTTGTTACAGGCTTCTCAGTTGTGTGTTTACCTGTTTCGCATCTATATAAAGACAATACATATAATAATAAATAATAATCATGGTTATCATACAACATAACAAGAATACCAAATGTACAAGCACCACAAGTGTCAGTAATGCATTCTGCAACTAATAATTAAAATGACAACATATGCATACCCTTCAATTGCTAAAAACAAGCTAAAGTCATGACTTTTCTTCTTGCAGCAGCTCCACTCTTTCATTCCATCATGAAATATAGGCTGAAATGTATTGTAGGAAAGTATTCAAAGTTAAATATACACAAACATAAAGCACGATAACAAAATTCAAAATGGTAAACCATTAATTGATATTCTGAAGGAAATAAAAAGAAAGAGAGACTTACTCCCTGATAAGAAGAGCCAAGCATATCCAATAGGTTCAGCACCAATCATGCAATTAAGAAGAAAAAAATATCATGATCAATCCAAAGACCATAAGCATTCGTAAGTGTAAGATAAAAACTATGTCAATCCAAAGCCCATAAGCATTCATAAGTGTAAGATAAAAACTATGTCAATTACCAACATCTAAAAAAAAACGTTCAAAAAAAAAAATCACTTTCCAGTACATTCTTTGTCTTCACTTCGGTTGAGGTTTGGGGTGAGGGAAGGAAAGCGCTCGACAAAATAACAAGTTCTCCTATAATGTTTCTAAAAGGCGTTACTGAGATATATCAAATTAAAAATATCCATACCAGGGACGAAAGGTTATTTTTGAAACTTTTAACACAAGTGAGGCCTTTATCAACAAGTCATCTCCTACTCTAATCTCGAGAGGCAAAATTAATATATCAATCATAATATTGATGCTTCTAGGTGCAACTAAGAATTAATACATGAAGTTCAGAAGGGAAACATCCACACTACTTTATCATTTTCACTGTTCTTAGGTTCCCGCTTCTCACGATTCACATATATTAAGTTTACGATCAAGCCTTCGTGTTATGCAGCGTGGAACAAAACTTTATCCATAGAACCTTAGGTATGTGCACTTGGACAATTTTATGTGGGTAAAAACAACAGCTATAGACTTCACCTCTTACATTAAGTCTCAATGAGCTATGAAGTGACACCTCATATGCATCACGCAGCTAGCAACCTTTAATAAACTACCTTAAAAGGTAAAAGTAACCACTTACCACTGCACTTGGTATACAGAAATAAATGTGTATGAAATTTCTTTAGATAACATATATGTAACCTATGGAGAAGTATTTTCAACAGCTACATTGTTTCCCTTTACCACCATCACAGAGACAAACATTTCGGTCTCGACCAAACAGAACCTATGTATACTTTCTTTTCTATAGGAGTTATCAATCCTAACCTTATAAATTCAAAAGTAAGGGTGTAGCCGCTGCCTATCAAAATGCATAATTGCAATATAAAACTTTCCTTATCCAAAATAGGTACCTAGCAAGGTAAACGAAACCTTTCGGTTTTCGTACCATGGCATTTCCTGATTTCCTTCTTACCATCCCACAACTTGAAAACCTCAATTAACAAAATCTTTCCATACATGAATACATCTATGAGTCACATCGGATCAATCAACGAAGGTATCCAATTTAACAAAATATTACGCCAAAATATGCTTACTGTAACCTACACATACTTGACAATAGCTAAATCATGAGCACAGTAATCATAGGTTCAAATCAATATATAAATTTCGACACTCTGACATTATAAATTGAACAAATTCATGCCTTCATCGCATTCAAACAGAATAGAATTTGATTATTCTCGAAGGGTGTGTTACTAATCAGTCAATTAATCATCAATCGATCGAATAAAAATTACAATTGCATTACCACACAAATATTCAACAACAAAAAAATCATAAAGGCAGAAAAATTAGAGAGAAGAAGAATACCGAAGGGTGAAAGACGCAAGAACCTTCTGGATTTTCGTCAGGAGTGAAGGTTGCGTCGCAGCCGATTCTCTGGCATCGTAGCTTCACTACTTGTTCTGACATTCTCTCTACTCTTTCTCTTTCTCTCTCTTCCTTTGCTTTGAACTTTGAAGCGGAATTTCACCAGAATTTTCTGAACACTATAGTTGGAAAGTAAAGGTAATGTACTCTTAAATATACTTCTAGTTAAATTTTGCACTTCCCAAATAAAATTATACGACAATTTAATACTGACCGTGAATAGAACATATAAATTAGCTTGAATATCAACTCATCGGATAATACAAAGAAATTTATTGATAATATTAGTGGCATCATTAAAGTATTCTTCTCAAAATATTAAATGGAGCATGGTTAAATGAAATTTGATTGATATCAATTTATACAAAGTAAATGACTAATAAGATTTTATGAACAATTTGTGAATCATCTACGTTGGTATAAATTTGACGCTCGGTAAGACATAATTTGAGCACTATCCATTGATGATTAAAATGAAAATTCCAATTACACATCTTGTATCACCCTCTAAGGTCTTAAATAATACTCCCTCGGTCCCTAAATGTTTGATACATTTGGAATCCTGACACTAAAAGGGAACAGAGGGGAAGATTAGAACAAACAACGGAACTCAAGCTCTAGCCTTAAACTAACCTTGGTCTTGGTTTCAAGGATAAGTAAGCTTGGTGAAAGAGCTATAATGAAAGATCTTCTAACTTCTCAAATGTAAATAATCCTAGAGCCACTTGAAGAAACCAAATACATAACTTAATCTAAAATAAAAATGTCAAACAAAACTAAAATTATACAAAGATCTAGAATAATTGAAACTAAAAGAACAAAAAGAAAAGTTTAACACATGCTTTCCATGAGTTGTAACATCTCCAAAAGGAAGATGATTCTTCAAGGATCAAGATAAAACAAAGGCCAAGGAAATGCCAATTGAGTCTTAAATGATTTACGACTTTATAAAATGTTAAAACCCAATGATGTAAATATAGGAAAAGAATTGTGTTGATGTATCGGTCATTGTTGCACTTTAAGAATATAACTGTAATCTACGGAGCATATGCAATATAAGTAAATATGCTAAAAGTTACAAGCAATAAAAATGTTCGAGAAAGTATACATATAATAAATGCAACTGCATTCATTATCACAATAACTAAAGTTAGGCTAAATATTACATTAGAACTAGAATCTGAAGAAGAAAAAACAAAACTTCCATTTCACTACTAAAGTTTTCCACAACTTCAAACTTTCCTGGCCTAATCCTATGTTGTGTACAGTTACTAGGATCAATGGTAATGGCACAAACTTTCCTTGGTACTCGCTGAAGCTTTGGTTGAGGCTTACAAGCACAGATGGGAAGAAGAACGATATTTACATTATCCAAAAGAATACAAAATTTGTGAAACAATATATACACCAGAATATTGAGTTTTGTCAAAGTCAACATTTTGATGCTGAAACCATCACGAGCTCAATCCTGACATTCACATCTGACCCTGCTTCTCGTAGGCCATTGATACATTTTGCAGATATAACAACTTTGAATATCACAGCTCTCTATTGTGTGCATCGATCATTGCAGCTCTCTCCTGAAATAAAGAAAACAGGGGAGGAAAATGCAACATAAAATAATAATCAGTATAGCTCTAAAAGCCTTCATGCATAGACATCTCATATTAGTGTCACGGAGAATTCAAGTGAAAAGTTGAAGCAAATGCAATGTAATGAAATTAGTATCAACGGTTCAAAGAATAGGCTCAATCATCTAAACTGATAGAAATATAGCATTGTTTATTTGTAAAGTGGCTAGTTTGTAAACTGCTCCCTCAACAGTCATTTTCAAGGATGGTGCAGATTGCACCAGTACTATGTATAAACGGACCTATTAAACCAAATGACCCTAACTCCCTAAGCAATGCACAAAAATTCTCTCTGTTGCAGATCAATGATACTTGATGTGAGTTTCTGTTAGACAAGTTGGTTCACAGAGCATGTGCTCCTAACGTCCTAAGACAGCAAATTTGAGTTTTCTTTGTTTGTCCTTAGATTGCTTTCCATATCACTCAAGCACATGTATTTAAAAGTGCATAAAATAAGTGCTCATTCATTTGTGGTTCGCCAAGAAACTCATCTAAATGTTAAGGTGACAGCCAAGGAGACATACTATGGAGTACATATAAATAAGTGCACTTGACACGTGGTTGCATAAAAAAAACTCACAGAAACTAAAAGAGCAAGTAATCATAGCATGTTATACAAACTACACATGCATACAAGCCCCAAGTAAGAATGAGCACAGAAATACATGCATGAATGAGCATAGAACTAGAGAGACAAAGTAAAAGAGCAAACCTCAATCTGTATGGTGGTCTCTAAAGGGAACCAATGCATGAGAACCCCCAAATGAGTCAATGCTGGCATCAGTTTAAACAGGATAGGAGTAGTAACCTTCAGAAAAAACAAGCTTTTGATATAAGTTTAGCCATACAGATAGCAAAAGCTAGGAAGTCAAAGAAAAGAAAAGGATGTTATGAATGGGGTAAATGTCAGAAAAGGCTTACCAAGCTAAGAGCAGTTGTTCCAAGAAGTAAAAGATACATTTTTCCCTATAACAAGTTATAAATATTTAGATAAATCAGCAACGGTGTTGCGCATAATCTACATTTATGTAATTGCAAATACAGCTCAATAAATATAATTATATAAATATCTCTAAGTGCAGAGGATGTAAGACAAACAACAAAAGGTTGAAATATTTGAAGCTAGAAAACTCATTTTAAATCACACTACTTTCACTTAAACATCTCCCCAACATTATATATATAAAATAAAATTAAAATTAAAAAAAAAAAAGGCTACTAGTAGAAGATGCCACATTGATACAAATAGAAAACAGAGCAACGAACAATAATACTTGAGGTTCAAGAGTGATCAACCTAGTAAACCTGCTATCAAACAAAAACATACATGGCGGACTCTACTGTTCCACAGGTCTGGCAAATGCAAGATGTATGCAGCGTAACCCTTGGCCAGTTACATTTGTAAACACATAAGACATAACAACTAACCCAGTCACAAAAAATTATCCTCACAAAGGATAACCTATCACTCACAAACTCAGAAAAGATACATGATGACGCCAATTCTCAAAACACCTTACATAAGAACCAAGACAGCACAATAACCAAGTATGCAGATCTTCAAGAGATGATGCAAAGGTTATTATTTTTTTTTTTTCCTTTTTTTTGGTGTGTATCNTGCACTTTAAGAATATAACTGTAATCTACGGAGCATATGCAATATAAGTAAATATGCTAAAAGTTACAAGCAATAAAAATGTTCGAGAAAGTATACATATAATAAATGCAACTGCATTCATTATCACAATAACTAAAGTTAGGCTAAATATTACATTAGAACTAGAATCTGAAGAAGAAAAAACAAAACTTCCATTTCACTACTAAAGTTTTCCACAACTTCAAACTTTCCTGGCCTAATCCTATGTTGTGTACAGTTACTAGGATCAATGGTAATGGCACAAACTTTCCTTGGTACTCGCTGAAGCTTTGGTTGAGGCTTACAAGCACAGATGGGAAGAAGAACGATATTTACATTATCCAAAAGAATACAAAATTTGTGAAACAATATATACACCAGAATATTGAGTTTTGTCAAAGTCAACATTTTGATGCTGAAACCATCACGAGCTCAATCCTGACATTCACATCTGACCCTGCTTCTCGTAGGCCATTGATACATTTTGCAGATATAACAACTTTGAATATCACAGCTCTCTATTGTGTGCATCGATCATTGCAGCTCTCTCCTGAAATAAAGAAAACAGGGGAGGAAAATGCAACATAAAATAATAATCAGTATAGCTCTAAAAGCCTTCATGCATAGACATCTCATATTAGTGTCACGGAGAATTCAAGTGAAAAGTTGAAGCAAATGCAATGTAATGAAATTAGTATCAACGGTTCAAAGAATAGGCTCAATCATCTAAACTGATAGAAATATAGCATTGTTTATTTGTAAAGTGGCTAGTTTGTAAACTGCTCCCTCAACAGTCATTTTCAAGGATGGTGCAGATTGCACCAGTACTATGTATAAACGGACCTATTAAACCAAATGACCCTAACTCCCTAAGCAATGCACAAAAATTCTCTCTGTTGCAGATCAATGATACTTGATGTGAGTTTCTGTTAGACAAGTTGGTTCACAGAGCATGTGCTCCTAACGTCCTAAGACAGCAAATTTGAGTTTTCTTTGTTTGTCCTTAGATTGCTTTCCATATCACTCAAGCACATGTATTTAAAAGTGCATAAAATAAGTGCTCATTCATTTGTGGTTCGCCAAGAAACTCATCTAAATGTTAAGGTGACAGCCAAGGAGACATACTATGGAGTACATATAAATAAGTGCACTTGACACGTGGTTGCATAAAAAAAACTCACAGAAACTAAAAGAGCAAGTAATCATAGCATGTTATACAAACTACACATGCATACAAGCCCCAAGTAAGAATGAGCACAGAAATACATGCATGAATGAGCATAGAACTAGAGAGACAAAGTAAAAGAGCAAACCTCAATCTGTATGGTGGTCTCTAAAGGGAACCAATGCATGAGAACCCCCAAATGAGTCAATGCTGGCATCAGTTTAAACAGGATAGGAGTAGTAACCTTCAGAAAAAACAAGCTTTTGATATAAGTTTAGCCATACAGATAGCAAAAGCTAGGAAGTCAAAGAAAAGAAAAGGATGTTATGAATGGGGTAAATGTCAGAAAAGGCTTACCAAGCTAAGAGCAGTTGTTCCAAGAAGTAAAAGATACATTTTTCCCTATAACAAGTTATAAATATTTAGATAAATCAGCAACGGTGTTGCGCATAATCTACATTTATGTAATTGCAAATACAGCTCAATAAATATAATTATATAAATATCTCTAAGTGCAGAGGATGTAAGACAAACAACAAAAGGTTGAAATATTTGAAGCTAGAAAACTCATTTTAAATCACACTACTTTCACTTAAACATCTCCCCAACATTATATATATAAAATAAAATTAAAATTAAAAAAAAAAAAGGCTACTAGTAGAAGATGCCACATTGATACAAATAGAAAACAGAGCAACGAACAATAATACTTGAGGTTCAAGAGTGATCAACCTAGTAAACCTGCTATCAAACAAAAACATACATGGCGGACTCTACTGTTCCACAGGTCTGGCAAATGCAAGATGTATGCAGCGTAACCCTTGGCCAGTTACATTTGTAAACACATAAGACATAACAACTAACCCAGTCACAAAAAATTATCCTCACAAAGGATAACCTATCACTCACAAACTCAGAAAAGATACATGATGACGCCAATTCTCAAAACACCTTACATAAGAACCAAGACAGCACAATAACCAAGTATGCAGATCTTCAAGAGATGATGCAAAGGTTATTATTTTTTTTTTTTCCTTTTTTTTGGTGTGTATCTCAATCAATCAATCAATCACAGCCTTAATCCCAAAAAATTGGGGTCGGCTACATGAACCAAAATTAATCATTCCATGTGGTCATCCACATAAATTTTCCTCCTCCATCACCTGCGATCAAGAACCTCATTCTCTTGTAAATCTAAAAGCTTCATTTTTTGGGATCAAGAACCTCATTTATTTTGGTGTGTATCTGTGCTTTTTTTTTTTTTGTTGGGTGTGGGTGGGTGAGTGGGTTCTTTAAACAGAGATAATACCTCAACGAGGTGGAGGTTGGAGGCACGACTCAACAGAACAAAAGCAAATTCTCCAATTTGAGCAAGTGACAGTCCAACCTGTTAGCAGTGACCACAAACAAAACTTAGGTATGTGCCATTCTCCACAAACTATAGTATGAGGATATTGAAAGTAAACTTACGAGAAGTGATGTCCTGAGACTGTAACCAAATGCCTTTGTTACAACAGCTGTAACTGAAGTTTTAAACACTACAACCAGAATAACAGATGCAACCAATATGTCCACATGATTCCAAAGAAATTGCACACGTATCAACATTCCAATACTGGAAAGAAACAAAGCAGCGAACAGGTTACGGATCGGTTCAACCTGCAACACCCAAACCAAAAGATTATTACTATGCAATCATATCTCAGAAGCAAAAGTAAAGTACACAAGAGTTTTTGGCAACAATAGCAGTTAAATGAGCATGCTAAAAGATTTAGAAGTTTAAAATGAAATTTATTGAAATCAGCTATTAGCTATTTATGAACACATTAGACAATGAGCTAAAAAGGAAAAGGTCAATTAGAAAAAGTTTCTACTTCCAGCTTCTCATTTTGCTAAATAGCGATTCACCGAACATCATGTTTGGTTGTTTAACAACAAGAACCAAAAGGCCAAACACACCAAAAGGTGAAAACAACCGGATAAGGCCATTTCTTTAGTTTTTCACATGCCTTCCACCCGTTGGGACTGAAAGGACAAACTAACTATTATTTATTAAGTTAAGATACAAAGCATTTGATGGTGTGATCCAATGACATTTAATCAGAGACTCGATGAGGCAAGAGAGGCATCTGTAATGGATGGGGAGGATGAAAAGATATTACGGTAGAATAGAATACAATTCTCGGCTAAGAAATCACAAAATCTATCATTTATAATTATATTAGTCATAAAATTCTGGGTAAAAGACAACAATTCCAGGATTCCAGCAAGTATTGTACAACATAAACTAAATTCTTCCAAAAGCAATTCTAAATTCCAACAGCTGCATATTGTTTCCACTCTCAATTTGCATCATCTATGTGTAAGAATTATACTTTCAAGCAACAGGCCATATAGTCCCCAGAAACCAATCCACTTGCAAGCAATCTGTCAAAAAATCCTAATCCAGCAAGCATCTCTACAGACAAATCAGCCACATCGATCTCATATATATGATGTTGCTTGTGAACTTGTCATTATGAGCCTAAACTACTATCCGTATGGTTATTCAGTCCGAAAGCTAATGTAAATATCTAACTAATATAAGAAAATTTGAGAAGGCAAGAAATGAGCAAGCTCCCCTAGACTGCCGCTGTCCACCTACAGGGAGGCAGGGACCGCGCCCAAAATGACAAAAATTCAGACGAGATTCTCAAGGACAATATCACTAGGTTGCAGGAGCTATATCTATAAAGATTTAGAACAGTTCACAAGTCTAAGACCTTTGCATCCAGAAGAGTTTCACTCAACCCAGTGGAGCTCCACTATACAATCTCAATGATGATAAATCTTCACCAAATCTCTATATTGTAACCAGGGTATATCACTCATCCATGTTGCTATATTGCAACCACACTGTAGAGGTCTCCGAGCTTGCCAACAATCACAGCCACTTGATTAGGCCACAACAGCTGCAAACCATTTGTACTGTCTGGAAAAGAGGTTCTGCAACCATCAACACAATTGCATCTACATCCAATTTTTTAAGTATTGTCTTGAACTGAAATTCATAACTAGCTAACACTTGAATGCATCCACAGTCATCATGTTTGTACAGAAGTGTCACTTAGGTAGTTTATAGTATTAAATATCAAATTGGTGCAGGAAACTTGATATGTTTTTGCAAGCCCCGTCATACATCACTAAATTAACAATCAAAAATTATTTTTGTTCATTGAAGCATACCTGGTCCAAAGTGTGTTGCGCAAAATCTGTAGTAGAGATCATGACTCCAGCTACAAATGATCCCAATTCAAGACTAAGACCAAGCTTATCACTACACTGGAAAGACCATTAAAAGAGAAAATAAGATATTTGATCACCCCCATATAAATTATGTCAAAGACGTTAGCATCAAAAGCATCTGAATATGAACATTAAACAAGTGCCCATCCAGTTTTAACAGTAGAAATTCATGTTATAAAAGCAGGGAAGTTACCCAACAGTTAAACTTCACAAATAATTCAATCAGAATATATCAAAAATCAGTTGTTCGTTCTCTCTAACTCCCAACCCCAACAAACACATCTTAGCAGCTAAGTGAAAAATTAGAAATGCTACATGCCATTTAACACCCACAGAAAACTATACCATCCAAACAATGGCATGTTTTCCACAGCCATAAACATCATCCAGCAACAGTTGCCACACTAAATGAGATTAATTGAAGGACAACAGTGCATTAAACTAGTGCGTAAACTTCATCCTTTGAAAGAAAAAAAAAACTGTCTCCCTTCTATATGTGTTACCATAGTAATTTATTCCCCTATTCAAAGCAAATGAACCAGACAGTAACATATTGATGTTATATATATCAACAGAAATGATGTAATCTTGGCAAAGAGAGTGCATAAAACACTGCATTATCTTTAATTCTTCAAGGGATATTATTACTAAAACTGGATGCAACCTATGCACAAAGCTAAGTTTTTCACAGATAGAATCAGTTAAAAAAAGAGTCGAAACTATGACAGACAATTCTTAAGGTGAAGATTAACTGAATGGGTGAAAATATGGAAAATGAACCACTTGTTGAAACTTGAAAAGAAACATGAGTAAAAAGAATGAACGTAATGATTGTGCTTACCCAAGCAGATAGTAAGCAGAATGCCACCAAAGCAAGCTGATAAAGTTCATTTGTCTGAAAAGGAAAACAACTTCACAAATCAAAATGCTTAGAAAACTAATCAAAACCAATCGATCATACATTGGTTGCTGGACAAATAAAAAAGAAATTCAGTACTGTGGCAAATGTAAAGGATAAGAGATAGTGTTTGATCCTGCGTAGACTCAATGACAAACATAGTATGGAAGACAAATCAATATACTATGTTAATAACTACAAGAGCAACTAATCGAACATACAAGTTCAAAGACCATTGACTACAACCACAATCAACCTCAAATAGGGTTCATGAAATTGAATATGACAACCTCATTAATCTGTTTGTTTTTAGCAACAATCTTACTGGGTTTCTATCAGGCATCAACTAATAAGCCAAAAGAAAGCTTGCAAAAAACCATCAGCTCATCAAACATAATAGGCAACCTTAGAAAAAACATTATCGTGCAAAATCTTTCATAAAAATGTTAGCCACTTAGCCATAACCCATTACGATGTTAGCGGCCTCCCTGTTCGCTTAATTCGGAAGCAGACAAAGGGGCCAATTATATGCCTCTCCAGTACCTATAGTTACCTCACATAAACCTCCAATCAAGAAAACATATTTGTGTCACAGCAAGGAGGGCGCCACGAATGAGAAAAAGGATTTTTACTTTTTATTTTTTAAAAAGCAGAACAGCATAATAAAAGGTGGACTGAGGCAACAATGATGAAGGACTTGGTTGCTAGAGAGAGAAAATATCTAGCCTACAAATATAAATAAAGAACAATGTTAGAGAAAAAGGGTATTCAGAAAAAATCAGGATGAATATTCTCTTGGTTTGTGTGGACTAAGAAGTCCCCAAGCACTCGAAGCTATCTCATCCTGATTTATCATGCTTTCCATTCCCTATCTCATCCTGATTTTTCACTTTCCAATATGCTTATCTTCTCCTTTCTGTATGCCTTTTCATCAGATAAGTATGTATGTGCTGCTTCTAACACTTTTATCACTCATCAACATTCACATCAAAGCATCAAGATTTCATGCAGCTGTCTCGGCCCTTTTTGCTACTTACATATCAGTCTATTTTGCTAATCACACATGGCAAAACTTTAAAAACAGCAATCCACCTTAGCTCCACTGACTAGTCAGTGTTTCTCCTACGAGCACCATATTGGCATAAAATCCAGTGGTCATTTCTATTTCTAGTCTAAGAGCTTTTTTCCTACAAGCAATATAACCCTCAACACCTCATTTTAGATCCAACTTTATCAAGAAGAGAAATAACATTGCATTTCGCATTGCAAAAACAAAAACAAACACAAAGAGCTTATAAACTTCCCAGTTCAGCTTAAGCAATACATATTCATTAAATCTGACTAACTAAAAGCATTTTAAGGTGAGATCATTGGTTGACCAGAAAAACTTATAAATTTCACCAAGTTTTGACAATTATTTATAAGAAGGCAATATATTATAACTAACCTGAGATGACAACTGAATCATCAACTTTAGAAAGCGAGGTATAAAAGACCACGTCAATATAAATGCCGTGGCAATGTAAAGAGACAAGATCACCAACCTGAAATTATATGTCAAGGCAATATTTTGACTTAGTTACTAAATTTTAAAAGTCAACAGTTGCTAACAAAGAAATCCCACAAATTGCACAAAAAACTTACAATCTACCCATTGAGAAGATACCCTTCAGTAGACCACCATTACCACCCATAACTGGAAGCAATGCAAACAGTAACCCCACAGCGCAATCCTGAAATACCTCAAGACAGAAGAATGAGCAGCCAGACAACAATAGCTAGCTTGGGTACTTCTTTGCTAAATTTTCATCCTCAAAATTACCTGAAAGATAAGAGTCCCAATAGCAACTTGACCATGTAGTGCATTGTTATAATTTCTTTCTATCAAAAACTTGACCACCTATAAAAAAAAAATCAGATTGATATGAGATGATAAATACAGCCATATTAAAGAAAAAGAATACATCTTCAAGCTACAGAAAATTGGAAGAAACTAATACCACAGCCGTTGAAGACATAGAGAGAAAAGAACCCACAAACACACCCTCTGACAACTTTCCTCCACATATCTGCAGGAGCAGTAATACGTAATTTCAATAACAGCACACAGTGTAAATATTGAGCCCAATCATAAATTCATAATTATAAAATTAAATATACTTATTGACTGAGACCTAAAATTTTTACCATAGCAGTAATTCCACACAAAAACATAAATACAATGATCTGAAGCATCCCACCAAAAACAGCAACCGTCCCTACTGCTCTGAGCTGCACCAAAGTCAAGTAAATCAAGCTTCCAACAAAAAACAGCTTATTTAGACTAACAGATCGGTCACAGGCTCATCATAGCCTTCATAGGCTCGTTTCTATCGTTAGTGAAGCTGTTCATTTTCTTAAAACTCAAAATAAAAAATTGCTTTCATAATGAACCTATTGAGTATCTCGAAAGTCAAAATAACAACAATAGCAAGAAAACAGATGAGTCGCTAATGTAATAAAAAATAAAAAATCTTACCTTGGTCATGGAAAACTCCAAACCTAAAGCAAACAGAAGAAATACAACACCAAATTGAGCAACAGTCTCAACCTGTAGAGAAGATTCAATCAATAACATCAAAATCAGATCATAAGAACATTAACAATTTAACAGCACAGAACATTTAGATGGCTGGACATATACAGTAAGCACCAGACAAAACACACAAACTGATCATAAATTGAGCAAATGAATAGTATCTAGTGGTAGATGCAGATTAATATTAATTGAATATAGATGACAGAAACTACACACCTGAACCATTTCACTTATACAATTCAGACCTCCAGGCCCAATCATTGAACCCGCAAGGAGATAGCCAACAATAACCTGCATTTCAATTTTGAAGAAGTTTAAATTTTACAGCCATTTTGTAGGGATCGAAAAGCATTTTTATTATCTGAAACAATTGCAAATTTGTAACGATGTAGCATAAACCTACTACAAATGGACTAAACTCAATCACTCATACAAAAGCAACAAAAAAGAAAACACCGACAAAAACCAAACTAAAGAAAAAAAGAACAGTAAATTAAAAATACCGGTTGTCCCAAGCATGAAAAAATAATTCCCCCAACTGCAGCGGAAACAATCAACAAAACCAAATCCGATATTAACCTGTCACACGTGCAAAAAGAAGAAAATTAGTATTATAAGCATCTTTGAAATAAATCAGAAATAATTAGTAGTAAGAATAAAATAGTAAATAGAAACTTAAGAAAATAATTGGAAATACAGAAGTTTAGTAGTTGCCAGTTGTGAGAAACATTTTTCAAATACCTAAAATCTACTTGAAGAATAGGATATTTTGATTTCTTGTTAGACATGACAAACACATTATCCTGCAGATGGACAAAGTAATGAGAACTTATCAATGGAAAATCCAAAAAAATCTCAAAGAAACTTTTTCTAAGTACTTCAAAACAAGAGTGCCTCCAAGTTTAGACCACCTTTTTATCAATCAAAGTTGCCATGTCATCAGAATCTTCACTATCCATATTGAAAACATCTTGGATCTGGAAGGACTTTGTTACACTGAAACAGGTATTCAGTACCAAGTAAAGAGTAAGAATCATATGCCAAAATCTTTAGCATGAGAATGAAAAATAAAATAAAAATTTAGATTGCACCATATGAAAACTACAGTGACTGCTGCATATTTTTGTCTCCCTTACTTTGATTCTCCAGTGTCATTCTTCTTGACTTTCTCATGACTTATTTTAGCAACAGTCTCAAGCTCAGCCTGTTACGAAACAATGAAATAAATCAGAAATTGTCTTCCAAAAGCTCGAACCAATGTGCTTCAACTGTGAACCATAGGGTAAACTAAATATTTTACAAAAGCAACATGAACAGAAATCATTTGCTCTAGATATGTAAAGAAACATACAATATATAGAGACAACATCAATAAATCAATGGAAAATGTTTTGGAAATTATAAAATTTTAAGTAAAACATTATAAGAAGACTTAAAATATTGCTCTAATAAACAAATTTGGTGAAATCTACAGTTGCCTCAGTAATGGGTTGCTACCATATTTAAAATTCATTCTAAACATTTGGATGAATAAAATTCCTTAAAGGGTTTATTTGAACACTTCTTTCTTACCTTGTTCCAAATAATACTTCAAAACAAGGAGGGAATAAAATAAAGTTAATACGGAGGAAGTTTGGATATGTTCTTTAACTATTGCAACATTTCTGTAATTTGGAAGTTTCATATCAGTTAATAATCCTATTTTCTAATTCTTGCAAAATTCTATAGCTAAGGAATTTGCCTTAAAAACCATACTTCACATTATAATGCATCTCTTATCCGGAAAGTCTACCTTTACGGGTCTCTACACAAAGCATTGTTTTAGAAATCCTATAAATGGCACAAATCATATACTAAAGTACTAGCAAGATCCTACCTAACCTTTCTGAGAACAATACGTTGATGGTATCAAACTAAAACAGCAAGAACAGGTCACACGCTTTATGAAAAATGGAAATTAGACAACAACAAATGCTACCTAACAAATAACAAAATCAATAATCAAAATCTGTACGAAGTTTTGAAGGCATTGAAGAGCTACCTGCTTGCCAGCTACACTGTTGTTGAAACTACTTGCATCTGAACCTGAAAAGTATCTTATTATTAGAAGAATAGAATTACACATCAACATCAAAAGTCATATGAAAAATAACCATAGCATCATTTCAAATCGAACAAAATGGGTAGAGATTAACAAAACTTGAAGGATATCATATCATATGCAAAGCTCAATAATGCACATCATATCGCATAGGAAGAAAACTAGACATGACCTAGACAATCCTTCATATGTATCAAAGCAATCACATTCCATTATTCAATTGACTATAAGACATTCACTTCCACAACAAAATCTTATACCGTAAGTGTCTTTACTTTTCAACGAAGTAGTATTTTCCGGGATTTTTTATACACTCTAATTATCTTAGACGTCCTCAATCTCCTCATTTATCCAAAACTAATGCACAATAGCTCTGAAATTCCTCCCTTTAAATTCACCTACCCATCTCTCCCAAGTTGCTTATTCTCATAAATTTTCCTTCCAAAGATGAACGGTGATGTGTGTTAAAAGAGTAATCTAGAAAAATCTAGATTGAAATTATAATATCTCTAATGCATCTAGAATAGTAAAGCCTAGAATAATCTTAAATTTAGCTAGATATGAATGTAATATTCTAGAACATTGTATTAAAATGTAGCTAAAATTCTAGACCTAGTATACTAGAATAATCTAGTAATAGCTTATGAACCAACATAAGCACCTATAAATAGAGCAAGTTCACTAGCTTACATAACGTAACAACAAAAAGCCAATTCCATTTAATAAAAATCAACACTTCCACATCAAAAGTTCTCCCTTAATTACCATTCTACTTAAAGCAACAACTACAACATTCTAATCTTCAATATCAAATAAACCACTTCCTAATATCACTAAACTCACTACTCTTCCGCTAATATTTCCAACAATGTGAACGTTTCGTTAGTCCTTCCAAGGACATATTTCCCCGATGTTCATCAATAAACAACACATCGGATTAGTGAATTACAATCACGAGGCAAGATAAAGACCAAGGAAACACATTCCACCACTTAGGAATTAGTTATAATCCCCTAAATCCAACCACATATAGCACACCAAACCAATGCGCCTCGCGAAACAATTCCGTCTAACAATTCCACAACCTTCATTCGATAATCCGAAACACTAACCCTCAATTCCTCACTTCTACTATTCTCATTACAATAACAGCATCATGTAGCAAACCTCATTCACAAAAAAACTACATTTTTACACTCAAAAACACACCTCATTACACCATTAACACCACACATCAACTCATTCAACTCAAAATCAACCACAAAACTCAAATAAACTAAACAAAACCACTTCAACCAAATCAAAACCAAAAAATTCAGTAAAAAAGCAAAAAAAATTCCTAAAATCAAACACATTACTAAATCACAAAACACAATCTTCAAAACTCATAATCCCTAAAAAAATCAATTAAAATCCAAAAAAAATAAAATTAAAAAAATTCAAACCTTCAGGTTGATCATTCTCAGAAAACTCCTTCTCTAAAACATGATCAATCATCTTCGCAATAGTTCCTTCACCATCAGGTGGCGTAGAATTGAATATATTATTACCGTAAAATCTTTCGCGCATTTCTTGATCAGATCTTGCACACGTGGCATCGTTGATTTTAGCCGCCATTAACACAAACATAAACATCCAAATTCTGCTGAATCTCCACCTAAATTTCAACTCCAGATTTTTCGCCATTTTTTAGAGGAGAATGAAGAAGGAGAGGTTTTCGATTCCCTTTCCTGGATTCCGGCGAAAGATCCAAACGGAGGTAAGAAAAAGAGAATAGGGAGAAGGAGGAGTTGAAGAAACAGATAGAAGAGATGGAAGTTTGAGTTAGTTAAATATAAAGAGAGTTTTTTTTTTTTTTTAAAGTTTAATTGTTTTTTTAGGAAAGCGGGTTTGTAATTGGTTGCTTTCTTTTGCAATTTGTAACCTGCGTATACACTTCTAATTTCCCTTTTTTTCCCTCTTTTTTGTTTTGACTTTTGTGGAAACTGTGAATCTAGTTTTTCTTTCTTACTTTAGTTGGTAGTTCTAGTTGGCTAATATGGTAAATAATGGTAATGATCTATGATTCAATTGTAAATCCGGTAACCGGAGTTAAGTTCGGTATTTACTTAGTTAGATTTTTGACAATGAGTAAGACGTTTAGAATTATGCTCTCATATTGAGAGTGTCAAAATCATTTCTCTTTGCAATTGTCAATGCATAATCATTTTATAATCTTGGCTTAAAAAAATTTCAAATTAGCTTAGTTTCTTTGTTATTTATATATGTTGTTGCAAAAGGGGACATTCGAGGAATTTGTCGCATTCAATTGATGTAATAATTATGAAATTTAACGGATTATATAGTTAATGAGTTGTTATAGTAGTATTTTAGTTATTCAATATAAATGATGGAGGTACGACTGTTGTGGTACAATGATGTAGATGGCTAGCTATGAGTCAATTCAAACTTGGATTTGGTCATGAGAGCAAAGATATGGTGTTCTTTCTTTTTATACCCTAATAGTGATATAATGCCCAATTCAACATTTGTTTATTTAATAAACAATTATTGCATATTATCTAAATTAATATGCTTGCTTTTAATTCATTATACTTTCATGTAAACTTGTAAGATTACATGAGTTTGTTCGTATGTCATACTCCGTTTATAGTTGTTCCATTCAATTTTTCCTTTTGAAATCTTATGACCATGGAAGTGGTCATCTAATAAGAGGACCCTAAAGTAAGATGAACAAGCAAAAACTAATTAATAAGGAGTCATTATGATTCAACTTGGTGTACTATTCTCCTAGTTTTCCTTACGAGCTGAGGAACATACAAACTTGAAAGAATACCCTAACAAGTGGCAACACAATGATATTATTGAAATCTAAGGCATGTACACACGATAAAGACATACATTAAATTGTAGTAACTAGTTTAATTAGCACATAAGTCAATTTTCTAAAAACTACAACACAACACAACACAATTTAGTGATGAATTAGCTATGACTTGAATTGTCTCTCTTAGGGCCTGTTTATTTCAACTAAAAACAGTTGAACTGAATTGAATTAAAAGTTTTTTATGAAGGATTAATGAATAGCAAAATTAGAGAAGAACTGTACTGAATTGAACGGAACTGATGTAAACTGAACTGAATAAATTTTAAGCTAAAGTAAACAGACCCTTAGCATACAAGCTCTTAGATTTAACACAAGAAACAACCAATACCAAGGTCAATTCACTCCACAAATATTTTGTAGTTGAATGAGATGTGAACAATTTCCCTTTCTAACCATCAAGAATGACGTGGCAATAAATGATCCACCAAATAACCTACATACATGATCAACAACAAAGAGTGTGTTCTCCACACGTTCAAACACACCACTCCAAACATTTCATGTATTATATCTTCCTTTTTTTTCTCATAACTAGTAATTCAATCTTCAAACAAATTAAACACATAATTAATTATTCCTTCAAATAATATTTGTTCCCAAAAAAAATGACTTCTTCTATAAGCATGATTAATACAGTTAATGGTGTTACATGCACTAATTACCCATCATTTGGAAAAGTGGAACAATTTACTAAAAACTTTGTAACATACCCTTGTTCACAGCAGAAAAAAAGGATGGTTTTAGTGAGGGCTGAAACTATTAATCCGGAAATAAGGAAAACTGAAGAGAAAGTTGTTGATTCAGTTGTTGTTACTGAGCTTTCCAAGAATATAACTCCTTATTGCAGGTTCATTTTCTAAATTTACTCACCACTTTTTTATTTGTTTAATTATTATATTTGCTTTATTAAATTTATGTGTAAGTTTTGGCTTTCAATTCCCTAGGCATATTTGAGCAACCATATTGAGTACGATACTATTTTATACTCCTTTTTTTTATAATTGTGTAGTTGTGTGAAGCATGTGAATGTAACTAGTTTTTGGTTAACGCTTTAATTAAAATAAAGTAAAGCAATGTCTCCACTTCTCCTGTCTTTTTTATATGCAAGTTATCAATGTATTGTCAAGTATGCATATCATAAAGAGGCTATTAGAAGATGTAAAGTAATGAAATAATTTTAATGCCGATAACTTGTAGTTTCCTCTATAGCGATGGTTTTAGCTATTCTGATTATTTGTATGCTATCCGTACTTATTTGTATGTTATCCGTTCCTAATCATTCCTCATGAAAATAGCAATACGGATGCATAATTTGGTCATTGTTGATCTCTATGCCCCCATAGCTTAAATTAAAGGATTGCCAAATTATTGTTTTGGTCTTCCAAACTTTGGAAATGGACCATCACTATTGTTCAGTTGTTCTTAGAAAACCCATGTAAACTTAACATGTAAAGCCCATGATGAGGCACCTATATAAATTTGGACTTTTATGAGCCCACATATACATGTGTTGTACATAGTAGTAACCTTTTGTAGCCCAAAGAACATACCAAAGGAACAAATATTCAAATAAGCATCCCGTGTAAGACAGATTTTCAGCAAGTTTATACTTGGCAATGACATTGTCCTTAATCTAGAAGATCAAGTATGATTAACCTAATCTAGTAGCTAATTCTATTCCTTAATATTATCTAATGGTGACTTGGTTATTGGACATGGTAGCCCAATGGCTAAATGATTACGGTTAAGTTAACTATACTTTTATTGAATAGGGGTTGTTATTAGACATAGCTATTATATGGTTAAAGTAATAACCCAGTAACTTTTTCAAAAATCAACTTTTTACAAAAATAATTATATGGATAGATTTGTATGCATATTTGTCATCAATGGATCACATAGATTTTTAATCCTCCTTATTGACTTTCTCATTAATGACCCGCTACCTGCAAACAGCCCTTTTAGTGTGGTCTGCTTAAAATCGACCCACAGCTGACCCGCACTACCCTTGACCCGACCCACCCAATAAGTCAATAATCACCTCTTAGGTGGCCTGCTTCTAAAGCTGACCTTATACTTGTATTTCATTTTGGTTGAGGAAATTTGATTTTCGTTTGGTTGTGACTTGTGAGCTTAGGTGTTGGAGATCTGGAACTTTTCCTTTGTGCGATGGAAGCCATATGAAACATAACAAAGCTACTGGTGACAACGTTGGACCATTGCTGTTGAAGAAGCAATAAAAAAACTGCAACACTACCATTTATGTCTAGTTTATTTGATGCATTAGTAGTACTTGTATGATTAATCTTGGCCTATTTTTTTTTGCTATGGTTATTAGTAGTCACCTTGCAAACTATGCTTAGCCACTTTTTTTTTTCCGACTGCGTGAATGCGTTAAAATAAGATCCCATAGTGCCATGCATTTGACACTAATTTTAATGTGCTATGTTACTATGTTAGCCACTTAGCCCCTTGGTTTTTAAACAATTTTGTTATCATGTTAGTAACTCGTTATCTATCTTCACCCATTCATTGTAACTAGCAAGTCTCCCGTAAGACCGTCTTATAATACCATGTCCAATAATATATTTCCTTTAACTATTAGGTTTATTGAATTAAATAATATATTTTCTTGTCTAATTATCTAGTAGTCTTACGAAATAAGACTGTTTTATTTAAGTTTTAGTCCTACTATATATAATTATAATATATAGAAAAAAATATGTTATACATGCACTCCTCAATCATACACACAAGTGATTTGCTACATAAATTTTCGCTGATCGATATCAAATAAGGTTTAACTTAACAACTCGTACCAGGAGATACAAGCACTGACCGAAGATAAATACGTAGTTAAAGATATATATATCACTATATGGCTCGATTAGAGGTGAAAAGCTGATAATTTGGCGGCTACTAGCTACTAAGTACTAAAAACTAAGACAAGAGTATTGGATTCTAGGAATGTAACTTTATGCCTTAGGTGAATTTAACGTTGCTAGAAGAAAAGGTTTAAGTGAATTGATAGTCACAGAATTTGTTTTGCGACCATCAACAACGCCATGTGCGCTACAAGTAACCAAATATTCACTTTTCCTTAATTAACTCTTAGCTTCCACCGAATTATATTAATTGTTTTTCAATTTTAAAATTGTCAATAATATCATTCAATGTCCACTGTTATCGGATAATATCTAGTAAGTCATTGTAATATGTTTAAATAGAAAATTATATGACCATTATTTTATAAGAAGCTAACGGTGTAATGCATTACAAACTTACATATATACAATCATTTTGTCAATTACAACTCGAATCCTACATAAGCAGGTGTCAAAGTCCAAGCTTCATCGCAAGTATTTGAGAGGATTTTTTAGTTGTATACTTGTGTTATGATCGAATATCTTCAAAATCATTCAAACTAATGTGATTTTTACTCTTACTCTCGTTTTTGTCAAGTTTGATTTCTACCATTTATTTTTTTTATATATTTTAACTTTTTAAAACTTATTGGTACATTTTTTTTTATTTGAGCGAAACTGCTAATTGTTACACTTTACGTATATAATGTCTTGGTGTCGGTGTGGTGTAATTGTGCAAATGTCTAAAGAACCTCAATTAATATTTGTGTATTCACTATTTAGTCAAATCCTTCTAATTAGTGGCAAATTAAAGTGGATGGCCGTCTAATGGTACATACCATCATTGAATTGTCCGGCCATTCATCATATACAAAAGCACACTAGACTTTTCTTTAATCAAAACAAATATATTAAAGCAAACTTGGAACTTTTGAATAAAGGCAGAAACAAATTAAATTTTCATACATTCTCAATTAATTTATTTTCCCCAATTAAACAAAGGAGGTTGTTAGAGGAGGAATATTTTGTTAGACTGTCAAAATTAAATAATCGGATTTTAACCTCATATTATGCACGAGTTTAGACTTTATTGTATCTGTTGTATCAGTAGAGATAGGCACTAGTTAAACTAAGACGCTATAGTTGTCATATTCGTATTGTTATGTGATGCCATGCCTAGATGAATTTATCAAATTGTACATCCAATAGCTCATACAGTCATAAGCATAAGAATTATACCGGTATTGACGTATTGTAACATAACAGATTAGCATGCCAATTTTTTTGTTTGTGTTAGGGAGCTACAAGAATAGATGGTGACTGGTGAGAATCGATCCGTCTCAAGATTTTTTCCTTCGCTTTAAACACTTGAGCTATCTCTTACTCTCAAATAATTATGCTAATTGCTTAATCATCAACTTAATATCTTCTCATATATGGGGTATCGCTTGGTTAGTGCAATAGCATATGAATACGTAAACCATGAGGGTTAGATCGATTAGAAAACTACTCCAGTACTACGTATAATCTAACCATCGTAAACCAATATGCAGCTATACTCTTGAAACATGTCATCACAATGTGCCATGTGACTCTTAGCTTTCTAAAATTTAATTCAATGCTGGTCACTCACTCAGTCAATCAAATTTAAGGAGCTAATTAGTTATTTTACATGTAATGATAAAATATAATACGGATTAGCCGTACTAATGAAATAATTGTGCATGTAATAGTGTAGTACTTCAATTTTGAGAAGCACCCATGCCCTACCCGCTCATGAAGGAAGGTACTAATCACTCTTTATCACGCATTAGAGGGGCATCTACTTCATAATTACAGAGGAACAACCCATGTTTCTTGTCGCTTTTATCAAAAAACAAAACTTATTCCTCTTTGCTATGACTTGTATAATGTATAGTTATTTAAAAAAAAAAATCAAGAAAGTTGATGATAAGCTCCAAATGAATGCTATAAATAACGAATACTCTTTTATGTTACAGAGTAATTAATATCAAAATGAAATGCATATGTAAGGTTTTATATACACTTAGCGAAATTTCAACAATCATATTCTTAACATCTAATATAGTATCATCATACATAATCATTAAAGCATCGCATAATTCTAGGGGATTAGAGCCTCAAACGCTGCTCCTCTCTTCGGTCCAAGGATACAGATTGATCTACCATTAAGGCCCTGTTCTCCTCGTCTTATTTTTGCTTATCTGAACTTATTTTTGCTGAACTGAACTTATTTTTGCTGAACTGAACTTATTTTTGCTGAATTTGTTTTATACTAATTAAAAACTATAGGGCAATTATATACTATAATTGAATTTTATTTAGGTGAAAATAATTGATTTATTATAATCTCTAAATTATATATAATCTGATTTTTTCCCTCAAATTTCAAGAATCTTATGGATAAAGGAATGCACAATATTTTATCATCTTCTTTTTAATATCATATAGTTTCCATGTATTATAATATTATCATATATCTATATTAACATATCTTTATTTTCATATAAAATAATATATTTCTAATTTTCCATCAAAAATATATAATCATATGTAAATATTTTTTTTTTACATATTATTTCCATACAATACATATTCTCTTCGAAAATGCTACCTAAATATTTTTAAAATTATATTCTACTGTTTTTATACCATAATTTCTCATTTAAAAAGATGTGCACATATAAATATCCATGTACAAATTAATTTGCATAATACATATAGATTTTTTTTTTTGAACTGAACTTTTTTTTGCTGAATTGAACTGAACTTATTTTTGTTGAACTGAACTTATTTTTGCTAACCTGAACTTATTTTTACTGAACTGAACTTATTTTTGCTGAAAATAAATAAAAATAAAACGAGGAGAACAGGGCCTAAAACGAGGAGAACAGGGCCTAATTCTAGTTATAACAAGAAGTCAAACTTCTTAGCAAACAAACTCATGTACAAAAGGAGTAAGGAGGAGAGAGAATTTTGTAGGATTTTGTATTAGGTTATCACTTAAGCCATAAACTGATAAAACTCCTAATTCCCATTATTTATAATCATATTATGATAATTATGTTAAGCCCATAAAATCTTCTCTGTTCTTATTGGCTGGTTTAATGACATAAAACCACAATGGGCTTTTGTCCATAATCAGTCTATACTACTTTTTGTGATCTTATAGAATCCATTCAATCGAGTTTCGAGTTAACTTTCCAAGACCAAAGATCATTAGTATTGTCTAGCAATGGTAAAATAACCAACTCAATTAAATAAACTAATTATTTTCATAATTTGATTTATATGGGTAATAGCACATCTGAAAATGACATAACTCCTTCCACATGAGTACTGTATTAGTTGATAGTCTCATACTTTGAAAGTATAGGATTTTCTACCTTTGTTTCAATCTACGAATTGTAAATGTCGGCTACGTAAATAGGTAATTAAAATTCAAGATGAAAAAAAAATAAATCTTGAGGTAAATGTTATATCAATGCATTATGTGATTATATATGGTTTATTATTAATATAACAGTGTAAAGACTTTGTAATCGGGCAAAACCTTCGCTCTTCCACATGACTCCACGGTAGTATTTTGGTTTAGTACAAGAAAGCTCCAATTATTGTATTGAATTTTGAGGCCGAGATTAAAGGAGGGACTTTACAGCATTAATGATTTAATGCATTGTGTATGTATGCTTAAGTAAAATAATGAACATAGCACATCGCGACTTTTGTTTGGTGGGAACAAGCCAGAGTTCTCTAATGCTGCCTGCACGTCGTCTTCGTCAAATTCATTCCCTACTGGGCTACTAGTAATTGGCAATCAAAGTCATTAGTCAATCACTCAACCCCTAAAGTCGCTGCGCTCTTTCTTTACAATTTTGTTCCATGAAATATGGTTTCATCTCTATTTTATTTTCAAACAGGCAAATATGTCACTCTTGCGGGTAGCCTAATAAGTTTCGACCTTTTTATAAAATCAATTCTATTTTAAGTTTTGTCAACTCTAATCAGTTTGATATGTTTTATTTAAGGAGTTGATTAAGATTGAACTTATCAGTTCATCCTTAATAAGTTGAATAGAATACAACTTAACTAATTATCGTTGCATTATCAATCATCACTGTTCAATTATTTCATAAAATCAATTCTAATCAAGTTTAATCAACTTTAAGTTCATATTTCAATTAACAAGTTGAAAAGGATAAACTAGCATATAATCATGTAATACGGAGTATGTTTCAATTAACAAGTTGAATACGAACTTATAAGTTTATGTGTTTATAAGTTGAAGAGAACACATCTTAAATAAATATCATTAACTCATCAATCATTATTGCTCGTTTTGTTATCATCTCTTATTTTATTTTTAAAGAGGCAAGATATCATCTTGTGGTAGCCTAACAAGTTTCGATCATCTCATAAAACCAATAATGATCAAGCTTAGTCAATTATAATCGTTTAATAGGTTTCAATTAACAAGTTGAAAAAAGTTTTAAGTCATTTTTAAGAAGTTGAAGAGAAGACATCATAAATAATTATTATTGATTTATCAATTACAGTAGTATTATTGTTTATTATAAACACTTTCATATAACTAATGTCACTTTCATAAATTTTGGATGAATTTTTCCTTATTCTCAATGTAATCATTATAATTATCAAAACATTGCCATCATTGAATCAATCTGGCACTACACACAATTTACCTTGCCCAAATAAACATAAACTAATGAATAATTCCTCATTTCCTCTAACATTCCATTGCAAGTTTGCAACAACCATTGAAGAATTGCAGTTTGGCCGCTCTCTTCCATAGGACCATAACAACATTTCAGTACCCCGTGCTTATATTACCCCATGTCCAAAACTGAAATCCCATCCTCAAATCTTTCAGTCTGAACTTCTAATATATAAACCTATAAACCATCAACATAATTCACCAGAATTTAGCCCCATATGGTTACTGACACGTGTCAGTCTCCAAACACTCTCCTGCGTCTGTCGGTTTTGGACTGTAATCACAAATCCGCCACGTGTCTATAGTTGAATTTGTTAATTTTCATTTAGGAAATACTCAAATACCCCACACTTTCCTCAACAACTTACACACTTCCTCTCACTCCTCTATCTATCTCATTCATATTCTCATTTCAACCAAAATAAAACAAAACCCCACACACCACTACTTTCCGACACTTTTTCCTTAACACTTCACCCAACACCATTCATCCACAATTTCCGGCGTCGGAAAAAAACTCCACCATTTTAATCAACAAATATTTCCATGCTTCCATCAACTAATAAACCTTCATCTTCACCCCTCAGTAAACCCAAAACCCCACTAAAACCACCACCATCATCATCGCCATCACCTGATTTCTCCAAAGCATCATATAACAACCTCAACATCATCGCTTCCTTCATCCTTCACCCTCGCTCATGCTTCCTCCTTTTCATTCTCCTTCTTCAACTCCTCTTCCTCAACTACTCTCGTCATCGTCCTCCTCCTCTTCCTTCACTCTCATCATCGTCTCTTACCCTCTTAAACAACGTTTCCGCAAAAATAACAAACCCTAATTATGTTTATAATCAATGTGAATTCGGTAAATTCTTTGTCTACGATCTTCCACCTGAATTCAACCTTGATATATACAAAAACTGTGATAAACTAAGCCCGTGGGGGTCCCGGTGTGCGGCCCTATCAAACACCGGGTTCGGGCCTAAAGCCCATGGAATTGATCGAATAATGCCGAAGAATCTAGCAGAATCATGGTATTTCACTGATCAGTTTGCGTCTGAGATTTTATTCCATAACCGTATGTTATCTCATAAATGTCGTTCGTTAGAGGCACAATCTGCTGCGGCGTACTACATACCGTTTTACGCTGGACTCGCAGTGGGGAAATACTTGTGGTCTGATTACAGCCCTAAAGATAGAGATAAACATTGTGAGATGATGCTTGAGTGGGTCCAAGGAAATTTCCCTTATTTTAACAAATCCAACGGTTGGGATCACTTTCTTGTGATGGGGAGAATCACATGGGATTTCCGCCGTTCAAAGGATCATGATTGGGGGTCAAAGTGTATTCACATGCCTTCCATGAGGAACATCACAAGGCTATTAATTGAGAAAAATCCTTGGGATTATTTCGATGTCGGTGTTCCTTACCCTACTGGATTCCACCCCAATACACCAAACGACGTCGTTTTGTGGCAGGATTTTGTTAGAAACCGTGAACGGAAATCGTTGTTCTGCTTCGCCGGTGCGACACGTGGCATGATTTCGAATGACTTTAGAGGGATTCTTTTGAGCCAGTGTAAGGACTCACTCGGCACGTGCCGAGTGGTCGATTGTGGTGGAAACCGTTGCCTTAACGGAACGTCGGAAATACTCGAAACGTTTCTTGACTCGGAGTTTTGTCTACAGCCACGTGGCGATAGTTTTACTCGACGGTCGATATTTGACTGTATGGTCGCGGGTTCGATCCCTGTGTTCTTCTGGAGAAGATCAGCTTATTTTCAGTATGAGTGGTTTTTACCGGAAGGTACGAGAAGTTACTCGGTATTTATTCACCGTGATGAGGTAAAAAAGAATGGGACGTTGGTAAAAAATGTGCTGGAAAATTACAGTAAAGAAGAGGTAAAAAAGATGAGGGAAAAAGTAGTGGAATTTATTCCTAAATTAATATACGCTAAACCCAATGAAGGTTTAGGGAGTATAAAAGATGCCGTTGATGTTGCGGTTGATAGGGTTTTGAAGAGGGTTAAGGAACAAAGAGAGTTGAATTATGAGTGGTAATTACGTTTTAGTTTTGGAGGGAGGTATTAGTAGTATATTTATTGTGTATAATTATTTATCATATATACGACTCGTACTATTGTTTTCTTATATACTACGGAGTTTACTATTTGTCCACTTATGTAAAGTGTGATACACCATATTAGACCCTGGTTCAGTGAGCTTACTATCATTCTTTATTCTTATATGTAGTGGTTTTCATTCTTGTACCGTTACTTCTAATTTGTTTATTACTACTGTAAAAATTCACACTATCTTCTGACATCTTAGTGATTTTGATGTCGGAAGCAATTGTTGAAGGTGTGGTTAACTTTTTTTTTTTTTTTTAAATAAGAATTACTGGAGTAATTCATTAATAAAGGAAGAGTGTTTTAAGTTGTGTAGAAGTAAATTGAGAAAAAATTTAAACATTTGCAAGCTATTAAAAATGTTTATTTTTTTTTTTTTAATTTTGGTGTTGATCAATTAAGAACAGAGATTAGATAGTTTATTTATTTAGTTGTTTATTTTTAGCGATAATAATTTGACAGTTATAATAATTCCAATGTTGCAATTTTGTGATCGAATTTTGCTTCTTAGGGATCCTAAGTTCCTAATTGGTAGAATATAGCTGTGAATTGTGTCGCTATCTGTACCCTTCATTTTCTACAAAATGAATGTGAAGGATGATAAGTGAGTATGGGCAAGGTGTGAAACCGTGAATGATAGCTCAGCTTAAGGCTATTCAAATGGACAAGATCAATCTGTTTCCTTTGCTGGCTTCTTGCCCTATTAAAACAAAATTGATGTATGTAATTTGTTTGTAACTTTTCGACAAATAAAGTATGATGTAGTTAGCAATACTATAGAGAATTAAAGTGTTTATCAGAAGTTTAATACAGAGTATGTCATAATACTGGTTTGTTTTACACGAATCTATATTTTCTTAATGTTTTTATTGATGGAAGCTTTCTTGTTTTTGCTTATTTAACGTCACACTTTCATTATAATGTTTTGAAATTACTACGTACAATTTTAACTAAACACATCAAAGTTTAATAGGAATATTTATATTTTTATTTGGAATTTTACTTTTTTCCATTGGACTTTGATTCTTAATTTACATTTACATATGAAAAGATTTAGGGGGTGTTTGGTATAAGATTAATAAAGGTAATGGAATGGAAATAAATTAGGGAGGGAAAGGGTAATGAATAGTGTTACCATTACTAGTTGTTTGGTATCACTAAAGAAGCACAAATCATTTACAACTATCCCAATTTGCTCTATTTCTATGTCTTCTGTAATTTGATTCCAGTAAAATGCAAAACATGACGTTGCATGATGCAGTATCACATACACTACCTTCAAAGATTTTATTTCAATAATCAACTCAATCATAGAACATTACAGAAGATATGTGAATGGAAGAAATCAAAATGATGTGAAGGAAATTGAAAATCGGGGGGAAAGAGTGAATGAAATTGGAAAAAAAAATCACGAAAAATAAAAATAAGGTGAATGAAATTGAAATCAAGGAAAATTTATGAAAGATAAATCAAGAAAAATCAACATAATAAGAATGAAACTGAAATTGAAATTAAGGAAAAAAAAAGGAAAAATCAGAATAATAAGAATAAAATTGAAATCACTTTAAAAAATAAATCAAAATCACTTGAGAAAAATCAATTGTAAAATTTTGTGTAAAAAGGAGTTCTAGATTGAACACACAAAATTCAGGAAATTTTGAGAAGAAATTATCGATCACCATTACTTTTTTTGGCAAGATGAAAGATTGAAGAAGATTTTTGTAATGAACTGTGTTGTTTGGAGCTGTTTATGGTCATTCAATGATAGAGAAAGGATAGTAGAGTAGGGGAGGAAAGAGAAAGGAGGTGTCAAGCAGGGAAACATAAACTGTTTTCATAAGTTTGAGAGTGGTAACAATGTAAGGGAATCTATTTCCCTCAACAATTTGTTTCCATTTCTGAAATGCAATAACAAACAACAAGTAAGGGTATTTGTTTACAATTCCCTTTCCCAATCTGATTTTTGGTCATACCAAACAACCCCTAAATCTTGGACTGAAGGAAGAGAATGGGGTATTATTGATTTAGCAAGTTAGACGTCATTAATAAGAACCACCAAAGCTTAAAGAAGATGGACCATACCCCTTCAATATTTTATATTAAAGATATACATATGCCACTTGATAAGTGGAGTTATAGTGGATTAGTGGTGGGCGTGGTAGTGATCTTTCATATTTAATTGGAACAACATACTAACCAAATAATTGAGTAACTAAATCAAATAGAGGAATTAAGGGTATTCTTTACCTAATGATTAAGCTTACATTGTCAGCTTTAATTTGTTTTCCAATTAATCAAAGAATCTAAAACTATTATTACTAATGACAATTAAAGAATGGAAAGTAGTCACACTTACAAAAAAGACACTTGCATTTTATTAATCCAAAACAAGGTTGATGATAAACTAATACAAGTATTAAAATTAACCTTCGTGTGGAATGGTCTTTGTTGATCATATGATATGATATAGTGGGAAAGCAGTAAAATTTTATGGGTGGAATCTTTCAACTTCATTTTTCTCCACATTATCTTTTAAGACCTTTATTTTGCTGGTGAATGTGATAACTGATAAATATGGGTAATTGGAAAGGCTGGCTATTAATGACTCAATTAATTGATGGGCCTATATGACGTATATGGCCCAAAAGAAAGGCGTGTTATTTTTTATCAAAATGGATATTAATTTGGACCATGATTTGCCTTTCCATAGTTTCATGGCCATCCTACAAAATGTGTAGCCCACACTTTCTTACATATAACAATTAACAAAAGTTGACTCAAGTGGTAAATAGGAATGAAAATATTCAGTGGATGATCCATTATCCATCTCATCCGGTGTCCGGTGAAATTAAAAAGGTAAAAAACCCACTTTAAATGGATGAAAAGAGTGATAAGATTTTTTCATCAATCACTCGTTTATTAGCCATTTAATAAATATTATATATAATTTATTATTAATATTATGTTTTAAGATTTTTTTTTAATCATAAGTAATTTTCACATAACATATATCAAACACTTCAACCAGTTTATCATCCGATCCATCCATTTCACCTGCGGATGATAGATGAATGGTAGCGGGTGATAACTTTTTCAAGCGATGAATGGACCGAGTGGGAGCGGGTAACGACTGCGGGCGATGCTACAATCGCCTTCCCGATCCATTTCCATCTCTTTGGTTTCGCTTACAATGTGTTTGGATACACATTTTGGAAGGAAGGGGAGGAAGGAAGGGAAAAAATATCTCTCATTTGGAAAGGAAGAGAGAGGAGGGAGAAGGTCTGATGGTTATGGTGGTCGGTCGGTGGCAGTAGCGATGCCGTCAAAAAGGGAGGAGGTGGGACGATGGTCATGACAATAGTAACATTGTTTGTGATGCAAGAATAATTTTCCTTTTCAAATTTTTTCAATTCTAGAAGGACTTGTTACCTAAAAAGAGAAGGAAACAAATTCCTTCAATTTTTCTTCCTCCCAATTCTCCTACACCTTAATTTTGCTATCTAAATGAAGTAACTTCCATACTTATCTCTTTCATCTCTAAACAAGCTGTTAATGAAGATTTCGAGTTCGAGCCTTAACGAATGCATAGCTACACATAGATCCCGAGCTTGAAAAAAAAGTGGAGTATTTTTATTCCATGTTGGGCATATGCCGATGGATATAAAATCATACACCTACTTACCATAATAATGGTTAAGTAGTAACTCATGAAACATTACACAAAGTTAGATATTTTCGACAAAAAACAAGCAACCCACACGAAAAATGAAATAGGGTTTCACAAATCGAACGGCAAAAACAACACCCGCCTCCAAAATCAAACGACCAACAACAAGTGTCACCAAACCACAACTTTAGAAAACAAACATATAAAACCCTAAAACCCTAACAACACTTCTTCCTCTTTCGTTTTTTTTTCCTTCTCCCTGCATATTTCAGAGAGAGGAAAAATACATCATCTTCAACCTCTTCATCTTCAACGCCTTCATTAAACCAAATAAAATTCAATCTCTTATCATTAAATGCCTTCAATCGCCATGGCAGATTCACTATCTCCATTAACACCAAAAGAAACCTCAAAAAAGGAGAAAAAATCGAAGCACGAAACCCTAGATTTCGAATCAACGAAGAAATCATCTTCCAAAAAGGATAAAACCTCAAGTAGTAGCAGTAAAAAGGAGGAAAAAGAGAAGAAGGAGAAGAAGAAGAAGCGAAAAGCTGTTGATTTGAGTAGTAGTAATGGTGGAGGTGGTGATGATGGTAATAAGAGTGATACGAGTTCTGAATTGATTGAACCTGTTGTTGATTTGAAGACGAAGAAAGCGAAGATTAATGTTGAAGAAGATGATGAAGAAATTGACGCTGAAAACCCTAATTTGGTTTCGAATTTTAGGATTTCGAGACCTTTGCAGAATGCTTTGGCTTCTAAAGGGATCAAAGCGTTGTTTCCTATTCAAGCTATGACTTTTAACGATGTTCTTGATGGTGCTGATTTAGTTGGTCGTGCTCGTACTGGACAGGTTTGTTTTTTCGCCGGTTTCGACGATTTCATGAATGTTTTATTTGTTGATTTTTGTGATTTATGGTTAGTTTGAATTAGTGTGATTGTGTTTTGTTTTTGTTTATTGAGTTGTGTGATGAATTTGACTATGTTAGGTTAGTTTGATTATCATACTTTGATTTAGTTTTTGTTTATTGAGCTGAATGTCACTAGTAATTGGATTAATGTTATTGCGTGTGATCCTGGAAATGGTTTCGGTACATTTGTTAACGAATTCGATGCTAAGTTGATGATTACAACCATGTAATATATTGAGGATTATTCCTTTCATTGAATTGTAGGTGTTTCAAATTGTAAGGACTATGATTTTGATGTTTTGATTTGATGATGGAACATGTGGCAGTAAACCTTATTATTGTATGAATACGTTACTAGAAGACGGAAATCATCTTCTACATTTGTGTATTGATGCCTGATATTTCGTTAATTCTGAAGTGTTACTCATTTATGCTTAAGTTTTGAAGTGCATTGGGGTTTGTGATTATGTAGGGCAAGACACTTGCTTTTGTGTTGCCAATTATAGAGTCGTTGGTGAATGGACGCACCAAGAGTTTACGGAAAACTGGCTATGGAAGACTACCAAGTGTCCTGGTTCTCCTTCCTACTAGGGAACTTGTAACTCAGGTACTTTGCTGGCAATACGTATCTATTATGATTATCTCCTTCCTTTGCAGCAGCTAGTTACTTATCAAAGATATCCCCTAATGGTTCCGTGGATAATGTGTGTGATTGTAGGTGCTTGCTGATTTTGAATACTATGGAGGCGCTGTAGGATTGACTGCTTGTTGTGTATATGGAGGAGCACCCTTCAATGCGCAGATAAATAGCTTGAAAAGAGGTGTTGATGTTGTTGTGGGAACACCTGGTCGTATTAAGGTATATATGAGAAATTCTGACAACTTGAATTGCTGAATGATTTTTCTAACATGTGGCTCACTTTTATAATTGTATCAACAGGATCTCTTGGAGAAGGGTATTCTTAACCTTGGTTCACTGCTATTCAGAGTCCTTGATGAATCTGATGAGATGTTGACAATGGGATTTGTTCCCGATGTTGAACTGATTCTAGGTATGTTTTTGTATTACTAACTTGCTATTTCATATTATCATCAGAGTTTAAACAGTTTGGTGGCCTGTTTAAGATGTTTGATCTATGTAGAGGCAATTTATTGACCCTTTGTCGTCATTTTCTTGCTTTGTAGTACATCCTTCTGATTTTATTAATTTTCATGTTGTATATGCTCACATATTTTTTGACAAACTATTAATCTTGCAGGGAAAGTTGGTGATGTTTCCAAAGTCCAGACTCTTCTTTTTAGTGCTACCTTGCCTTCATGGGTGAAGCAGGTTGGGCTCTTTCGTTATATGTCATTTCAACGGATACATTTGTTTAGTGAATATTTAGCCTAGAATCCTTTGTGAAAATTCACTCTATAGTCATGCATGAATGTCTTGCACAAAATTGATTTTCTACCTTCGAATCAGATTTTTTTGGTTAAATACTGTATCTATTGTATATTCTAATCATTGCTGTTTTGTTTGTCAAGATTTCTGCTAGGTTTCTCAAGGCTGATAAGAAAACTGTAGATCTTGTCAGTGATCAAAAAATGAAAGCCAGCATCAGTGTGAGGCATATTGTCATGCCATGTTCTGCCTCTGCAAGGAGTGATCTTATTCCGGACATTATTAGATGCTACGGCAGGTCGGTTGTTAGTTTAATTGTTTGACTGTCATTTGGTTGTTGATTCTGTGACACTTGGACTTTTTCTGTTTTCTAATGTGATATTGTTGTTCCAGTGGAGGCCGTACAATTATTTTTACCGAGACTAAAGAATGCGCTTCTCAGCTTGCTACCTCATTGCCTGGGGCACGTCCTTTGCATGGTGACATACAACAATCACAACGAGAGGTAAGTTACAACATAAGTTTTGTAGAGAATTTAAGTGACTGGTTTTCCTTGTTGGTGGAATGTACTAATACAGTGATACTGCTGATTTATTTGTGAAATTTTAAATTTCAGGTCACACTTAAAGGATTCAGATCTGGAAAATTCATGACTCTCGTGGCAACCAATGTAGCTGCAAGAGGTCTTGATATAAATGATGTGCAGCTTATCATCCAAGTAGGTTTCATGCTTTTGCTTGCCCTTCATCGACTCTATTGAAAATGATCTTATGTAAAATGGGTTTTACTAACTTGACTTGATACAATTTGTTTTCAGTGTGAACCTCCTCGTGATGTTGAAGCCTACATTCATCGTTCAGGCCGCACGGGTAGAGCTGGTATGTGATAATTGTGTATTGTGTCAGTCAATTTGATATATAGTTGCTGTCACTCTGCATGCTGATTCAAGGATTAATGCTTCAGGGAATACGGGAGTTGCTGTGATGCTTTACGACCCTAAGAAGTGCAGTGTCAATAAAATAGAAAGAGAATCTGGTGTAAAATTTGAGCATTTGTCTGCACCTCAACCTGCTGATGTTGCCAAAGCAGCTTCTGTCGAGGCAGCAGAATCCATCCTCAAAATTTCTGATAGGTAAATATCTCAACAAATTTATGCCCTTATCAAGCTGCTATGCATGCACTATGATATCTTACCTTACGAAGCCTGCTTCCTCTTCCAAATTCAGTGTTATTCCTGCTTTCAAGAATGCTGCTGAGGAGCTTTTGAGTACATCTGGCCTTTCTGCTGTGGATATTCTTTCAAAAGCACTTGCCAAAGCGGCTGTAAGCTTCTTTATCTGTTTATGCATATAGGTCATTGATCAATTTGATTTTATATTATAATTTACAATGTATACCTCCTTTACAGGGTTACTCCGATATTAGGGAAAGGTCACTTCTTACCGGTATGGAAGGCCATGTAACTTTATTACTTCAAGCAGGAAGCAAAATTTATACACCATCGTAAGTTGTTTGTATTGCTGTCATTTTTTATTTGACTTTGCATCGTGTCTTTAACTGACTACCCTTGGTAGTTAGATATTACCTCTGTTAACTGTGCTCATTTCATTTGTGGTGGGCATTTTACTTTCTTTGATTATAGGAGAGTTATATAGAAACAGTGAGATTTGATGAACTACTAGTAGTCTATGAAAAATGGGGTGCATAGTAACAATTGTCTTGTTCTGTTGGCATTTCGTATTGATTGAAGGGCTATAATTATCTCATTTGTTTCTTTGTGAATTGTTGACGGCCCCTTCATGTTTTATTGGCTGGGAGTTTGTTGATTGCTAAGGTCTGCAGAAATCATGTATTTTGTTAAGTGGCTTTTTAGAGGCTCGTATTCATGGAATGGCTGTACTACCCTATTATATGCTGGGTTCTCTCTGAAGTGCTGTTCTCTAGTATTCAATTTGTGCCCTCCTACCAATCCCCAGTCCCCGCCCACTCCCCTTTACGGCTCTACCCATTCACAAAAAAGTTTAAATGCTGTGTAGATATTGAGATATACCATTGATTTTTTGTGTGGCTGGTGAAATCTTTTGAAATTGTTTTTCTATTTGTGGTTCTAACTACTCTACTCAATTCAGTTATGCGTTCAATATATTGAGGAGGTTCTTGCCTGAGGAGAAGACGGAAGCAGTGAAAGGATTTGCAATCACTGCTGATCAGGAAGGTGCTGTGTTTGATGCTCCAGTCGATGATTTGGAAACTTATCTTATTGGTATGTAGAATTATCTAGAGTTTTTTCATTTGCTCGCCATTTCATTGTGTGTTATGTTTAGATGCTATGTTGTGCTTTGTTTAATATGCTCTGATATTCATTGTCATAGGGTCAGAAAGTGCCGCGGGGGTGAGATTGGAGGTAGTAGAAAACTTGCCTCCATTACAAGAAAAAGAGGCCTCAAGAGGAAGATTTGGCAATTCCAGAGGTGGGTATGGTGGTGGGGGTTCTAGGTTTGGGGGAAGAGGGGGCCGTGATGGTTATTCCAGAGGTGGGTATGGTGGGGGTTCTAACAACCGCTTCTCTGGGTTTAGTAGAGGGAGAGGTCGTCGTTGATTTGTTTGATTTGCATCGTTTGAGAAGATTCTTGCAAGTGCACTCAGGTGCAGAAAGTTTTGATGACGAAAAGAGTTACGATTGTATTTTTTTTTTTTTTAAAAAAAAAGAAATCCTGTTTTAGTCATTACCCCTGTATTTATGGTGTACCACTAAGCAGGGAAACATTAGTATTAAGTTAGCCTATTATCAAACTATCAAATTATCAATAGCTTCATGTTAGTTGAACTGCAAATGTAAACGTATCAAAATTAATTTATATAGTTTTGTCCTCTTCATGAAATTCATTTGTTTGCGTTTTTGTGGTTTTGCTGTCTTCTTGTAACAGTTGTATTTTTTAGTGGTTTGGTATGTTGGTTCCTTTAGTTTGAGTACTTTTGTTTTTTTTTTACGCTTTTTTTTTGTTTACTTGGATCGGTTGGATGGATGTTGTTGGTCTTTTTGTTTACGGTCCTACGGAGCTCATACAGAAGTCTGCAGCTTGTCAATGCGAGGTCGTTGATCGTCCAAGGTTAGGTTTTACACCTGGCCTTTTGACAATGTTTATGATGGATGGTTTTTTTATTTAAAGAATCATCTTGTCGGATGTGGGTATATAATTTGATTATGCTGAGTTTTTGTTCAAAGAATTCTGCTATTGGTCATGCAAAGGTTATGTAGTGCGAGTGTCTGTTCTTGTTAAGCTCATATATTAAGCTCCTAAGCTGTATTGGGAATTCTCAAACCTCGTTTATGAAGCAATCCTTCTGTGGTAATGTGGATGCGACACTAACCTCAGAATAACGTTAAAACTCTTTTCCTCTATACGTCATACGTGTCTCTCTATGCATTGTACAAAAACAATTCATGTTTGTTTCTCTTTACTACAACTTGCAAGTTGCAACCACTATTGTATATGGTTCATTACCGGAGTACTGTGTTTTACTCAACATAATTTGTCCTCTAATTGCCTTACTGTTGAGGGTAATTCTTTTCCTCCTCTTGTACTAAGAAAGGATTTGGTTTCTTTAGGTTCTCTGACACAAAATCAGTAATTTTATTTTAATTTCTGGTGCACAAAAAGATAATAAATGAAAAGGAGAAAACAGTAATATTTTATTGTTCCTATCACGTATAAGAAAATTTTGTATCATAACTCTCACTTGATTAAACAATAAACAATGAGCATTGCTGCATAAGAGTAGGGGAAAATACAGAGGAAGTGGGAAATGACAGATGCAAAGTGTTCAGCCAATTTTGACGTATCACAACTTGTCTAGTTATCTGAACTTACAACCATGCGTCTGAGTACTGGACTTGTATGAAGTATGTTGATAGGTGTGGTGCCAATTTTCAGTCCGAAAATTGTTCTTCATAATTGTAGACTCAGTAGACTTGAAGTATATAAATATGTAATAATGAGAATGGAGAGAAATCTTCTACAATAAAGCTAAACATTAAGATTTAAGCAATCCTGCCTTGTCACCATTGCATGCTCGCCGTTGCCTCCTAAAACAGACTCACAAGTCACAGCTTCACAGGTATATACGACTGAAAGGTATTCTGAAGTTGTAGAATAGTAAATGCAAAATAAACCAAATTGAATTTACAGGGTCACCAAAAAGATAACACATTTAACCACGGTTTGGGTTTCTCAGATGAAAACCTTTTACAATTTTGCAGATGGAAATAATGGCATGCAATTGATCAAAGACAAGTTGCTTTTGAAAACCATAACTTCACCAAGTTGCTAGATAAAATGGTTCTTTTTTACAAAAAACCTTCGATTGTGCGTCCAGCAACTCTTTCACAGTACATGTTGACTTCTTCCTCCATAATATGAGCTCGAGCTAACAACTGAGCCCTCCTTACTCCAGATGGATGAGTTGCAAAGTAGTCCCTTATTGATATTTTTCCTAGCTTCTCGCACACTTGGGGTGCAGTTTGTGGGTCATATCGAGCAGAAGCCATCAAAAGTAATCCAATGTAATCAGCTTCTATTTCCATCCTACACAAAAACAATCCATGATGTAAATTTTGTAACAGCACAACCAAAGTACATTACAACCAAGAGTTTGTTAAGTTTCTTGTAAGAAAAGTGTATCAATAAAATGGCTGTGGCAAAATTAACATGATGAAACGGACAACGAAGCTTTTCAGATTAGCAACAGAATAGATATCAAAGGTCATTACTCATTAGCAGCACTGACAAGAATCTCTAAGAAAATGATTGAATAAGAGAACTGACACCAGTGGTATACAAACTTATATTCAATATTTTCCGATGCTTCTTTCTAAGAAAACAAACCAATTCTCGTTGGAGCACATAACAGAATGAATTAATAACGCAAATGAAAACAAGGCTGGATTCAAATCAAAAGAAAATGTCCACAGGGAAAAAAAAAAAAGATTGCGCCTGATTAATAAAGCAACACAATATCAGTAGATAAGAAGGCAGGGGAAATGAAATAATCATGCAACACTTGGAAATTTGAATAGGAGAATTTTGAGACACTCCTTGAGCGATGGTAAACATCAGGAAATTCATAGGAAATGTAATCCAATCCAGTCGGGGGTTAACTTGACTCCTGGGACTTCACAATTGACAGATTACTAGTTCACTGCTTGCCCACAACACAAAGACCATTAGGGAGAAGATGCCAGCTGAAACAATCTAGAGGTTTCCAATTCCAAATGTCACCTTGACGGCCTGATTCTATAATGAAGATGCCAATGAATTGAGATCATAATATTTCAAGTCAACTTACTAATTTGCTTCTTATCCAAGTCTAAGTTCCGCAATAAGTGATTCAAACTGCATCAGTAAAAACTTTTCTTTCCTTCTGTTCTCACAATGAGAAAACATCGTATACCAAAGTGTCTCCCAAATATAATGGATTGTCAGGCCGTCAATAAGATTAAACTTGGACAGCAACATAGATGGCAGTGATATAAATTCAAATTCCCGGGAAACCAACCTCATCTTTCTAATATTTTTGACTAAAGCTTTTTTTTTTTTTTTTTAATGGGAAATCACACTATTTGTTGCGGTTCTTTGTAAAACTGCAGTAAAAAGTCCATTTTTTTGCTGTGGTTCAACCGTAGCAAATAATAAGCTGGTTTATTGTCGCTGCTCCAAGTGCTGCGGTTAAAAACCGCAACAAATACCCCTAAAAAAATAACAGCAAAAGTGGATTTTTGTACTAGTGTGTATGCATTATGATCAATTGACTAGGGTATACATTGGTGTATAATCAAAATTGTCTTGTTCTAATTAACTACGCCATCCATTTTTTTAATTGATATATTAATCTTTGAACATTAATATTGTCTAATTTTGTATAAGTAAAAATTATATATTCAATAAATATACACAAATGAGAACTCATACATCGCATAAAAATCTTATATGACTATGTTTTATTGTATTATACATAAACAAAATTAAAGAGAGTCTAAGTTGTAAGATGAATAATATCCTTAGTCAAACACATGCAACTAAAAGATTACTAATAGAGTAATAAGCTTTCAGCAAGTATAGGTGCAAATGTAATTTAACCCACAAGAGGGTAGTTTCATAAATATAAGCAACTTTCAATTAAACTCGCAAGCAGTAGCAAGTCATAACTCATTGTGCACAATATTAAAGCTACAAAATCGACTATTGAAGTCATAACACCGATTGTGGATTAACATCACAATTAAGTATTTAAGTGATTTTTAATTATATGTATTAAGGGTCCGTTTGGTAGGTTGTAAGCAGGGCCGTTTCTGGGAATTTAGATGCCCGGGGCGAATTGTTATATATGGGCTCTATATGAATTATTTGACAAGTATTATTGGTGTTTTTTTTACATAATAATATAGTATGACCAAAAAACGCATGCAGAAAAATGAGAACATTACTTAATGCTAAACAATATCTTAATTTATTTAGAATAATAAAATTCGTCTAAAGATAATTATCGGAGTAACAATAGACACAATATGTGCATAATACTTTAAGTATGTAATAGATTCTTATTAATTTTACTCCCTTCGTTGCAAATTACTCGCTACGTTAGGGTTTTCGGCACTATTCATAGTATAACTTTGACTCACTTTGGTGTTTTATACGTAACGAATAACATAGTCACATGGGATCTTGTTTGGTTCGTCTCGATCTATACTTTTCATATATATAATTTTTATGGGAGATGTGAAAATAAATAATGTAGCAAGTAAAAAAAAGATGGAGGGAGTATATAGAGTGTTTTGAAAAAAAAAATCCTTTTACGTTAATACAAGTAATGCGTAATGTTTATCTTTTACAACAGGTTCATGTAAATAAATCATTTATTTATTTATTTATTTATTTATGTAGAGTCTAAACAAGATTTGGATCAAGTAAAAACTAAAAATAGATACGAGTAGATTATAACTTAATTAAATTTTTTTTGAGAATTTAATGAAAGTAAGTGAAAAAAGGATATTTTATTGATGAAATTATAAACTAGATTTAGTATTAATAGGGATTTAATGTGGAGGAAAAATTGGTAAAACTAGCAATAGGTTATAGGGATTTTTGTAAATGAATAAAAATGAATTAGTTAGACAATTTTAAAAAAAAGTTAGGAAAGATGAATTAGTGGGAATGGAATCAAACCCAAGTACAACCTTGGGATTCATGCAATATGTTGCACATCCTATCATTAAGCCATGTACTTTTAAATGAAACCTTATACATAACAAACATATATAAACTATAATTGCTTCTTGCGTGGACTTCAAATTTTTTGGGCCCTGGGCGTGGGCCCCGCTCACCCCGCCCCAGGGCCGGCCTTGGTTGTAGGACATTTTTTGGATGAAAATAGTTTTCCATAGAAAATCTTTTACGTTGAAAAACTTATTATCATGAAGAAACTTCTTTTTTTTGTTGCATACGAAATGATTTTACATTTTAAGCTTTTTTTATTTGCTTGGTTGAATGGAAAATCAATTACTTTTATTATGAAGGAAAATGTCTTCCTTCCAAGTGTGATGAAAAATATTTTCAACATAGTGGAAAATGATTTTCTACCCAATTTTTTCATTTTAATATTTTACTCCAAACTAATCAGCTTAACTAAAGAAACAATTTCCTGGGAAAACATTTTGCACCCTACCAAATGGACGCTATCTATAAAGTCATTAACTAACAAAATAGAATGAAATTGCAAATTGCCCTTATCTTTATGCTTGTACATATCACTTACAAGCTTAAAAGCAATTTTTGAGTAATAAACTCTTTAAGTAATTATTGAAAGTTTGTTCTAATAGTTTTTCTATTTTGTACTTTATAATACCCTGTACTACAATCCATAATACCCTTAACCTCTTCTAACTTTTTTACTTGCTACATTGAGGAATTTAACACTATTCACATTGTAGTTTTGACTACTTTGGTATCTAATACGTAATGAAAAACATAATCATATAAGATCTTGTTTCATTTGCCTCGATGTATATTTTTTAATAATATAATTTTCATATTTTTATATTATACAAAACTTGAGAAGATATAAAAAAGTGAAAATAGCAATTAAAAAAAGACGTAATAGTAATAATAATAATAATAATAATAATAATAATAATAATAATAATAATGTAGTGTTATCAAATTAAATAACCACTAAGGCACTAATTCAACATCTAGACTATAATAAGACAAAATAATAACAAAACTTATGAGAGTATTAATATTCATGGAGTATTTGTTTAGTTATTTCCTACCAAAGACATTAATGCAAGGCTATAAGCTTAAGTGTAGGTTATAGCCAAGAGGCTAGAAGTATATAAAATAAAATTACAAAAAAAAAAAAAAATCATTGTAAATGGGAGTCTAGGAAGTAGGAACCTAGATAGAGGGAAATAAAAACAAATCAAATTTATAAGACTTTGGAAGCCACCCTCACATGCCATTAGAATGTTGGTAAAACAATCAAACAAATAACGTGACACTGCCATGTGATGACAAATATCAATTAATTAACAAAATTGTCATCTGATTTATCTTTTTGTATATCACAGTTTGTTACTAGACATTATCCATTATTTAACGAGTGAAATCCATAAAAAGCTGAAAATTGAAGAATAAAAGAGGGTGATATTGGTTGAGAGGAGAAAGGGGTAGTCTCAGGACTAAAAAAGAAGAGTATGAAAGTTTATATGAAGGAGGAAGAAGAGATTTGATTCCAATTTGTCATTTTGGGAATTGGGTTGGTTATAGTAGTTCGGATCTTTTGCGAATACCTGGAAAAGTATTTTTTATTTTTATGTTTTTTTGTTTTGTTTTGTTTGGTTTTGTTTTTTATTTTGTTTTGTTTTGTTTTTTTCTTTTTTTTTTTTTTTTTTTGTGAAAAGATTTGTACAAATTGACACAATCTGGATAATATGAACATATGTTAATGTAGGACATGAATGATGGGTTGATGGATGTGGTAGTATATATTGAGTTGATGTTTGTTTTATGTTTTGATAAGTAAAGAAAGTGTAACTTAAAAAGGCAGATAGTTTACAAGGTTGTTTGATAATTGGTTGTTGGTTAATTTACTTGCTTTAATTGATTAGTTATACAACTAATAAATTGATCCTTCTAGCTCATGTTTTGCAGAAGTGTTTAGTAGAATTAGTTTGGTTTGTTGTTTAACTAGATAGAAAGACTAAAGCCAATGCTATTCGTTTACAACTTAGAGCAATTAGAATTGACTTTTATTAATGCTAAATTTGTTATATGATAAGTAAAAGACAAGGGTTAAATTTGCTCAAATGATCTACTGTCTCCCAATAGGCTTCCATTATCTAAAATATAAAGTTTAAGCACAAATTCCTTAATCGAGTAGATTAAAACAACTTACAAAAAAAAAAGGAATAAAATACTTAAATATATATGATGTTGTCACTATGTAGCACGTACTATACTTCATTTGGTTTGTTACTCGTGTTTTCGTATTGGGGATGCTATTGTCGCTTCATAATATAGGCCTGCAATATTAATATCTAGATTTGTCCCTTTCATTTTCATACGATATTCATTTTTGTTCTCGTTTCCAACTCGGTACAACATAAGCCTAATTAGGGATTTAGGAGAATTATTGATTTTCACTCCCCAACCTCCTCAAGGTTTTGCTTGTCAACATTCATAGGGCCGTGGCGAAAATTTAGGGGCCTTGTTCTAAAAATAAATAAATAAGGCCCCTGTATTAATAATATTTAGACATTATAAATTATAGGCAACAATATTAAAGAAAATCTAAAATTTAGGAGCCCTATGTATGTTGGGGCCCTGTGCGGTGGGGCTCCTTAAATCCCTCTGATACGGCCCTTTACATTCATTTTTAGTGTTTAGGGAATTGCAAGAGCGAATAATGCAAATCAATCGCAGGATTCCCTAAGAATGGAAAAGAAACTCAAATAGTCAAATCAAATGAGTTATTCACTCTCATTGTCAACATATTCATACTTAGGGCAAGTTTATTGGGGGTCTTGAGATGAGCCTTATCATGAGACTATAGTGAGTCTTATAGGATAAATTGGTGTAAAATTATCAAAAGTCTTAACATAAGTTTAATATTTCAAGACTCAACTCAAGGCACATCATGTGGGCCCCTTTTATTATTATTATTATGAAATATTATACGGAGTAATAATTATAATAACAATTATTATAATTAATATTATGATTAATTATAGTAATAATTATTAATTATTTAATTTTATTAATATTGTTATTATTAATTACTAAAAATACCATTATTAATTAATAATATTGATATTAATAATTATAATTATAATAATTATTGAATAATTAATAATTATAATATAACTATACTAATTAATAATAATTACTATATATAATATTATTTATAATATTATTAATTAATAATGTTATTTTAGTAATTAATGATAAAAAATAATAATATTAAATAATTATAATTTTGCTAATTACTAGTAATTAATAATAATAAAATTATTAATATATTAATAATATAATTTAATTATTAATAACAGTATGAATTAATTATTAATTATAATATTATAAAAATACTAAATAATAATTATTAACAATAATAGTATTAATTAAATAATGTTATTTCTATTAAATCATGATAACAATAATATTAATATTGTTAATCAATAGTTATTATTATTATAATTAATAACTATTTAATAATTATAATTATACTAAAATAATAATTATAATTATAAATAATAATTAACAATAATAATAATAAATGATTAATAATGATTTAATAATTGTAATTAATTTAATTAATAATTAATTCATTATGTTATTAACTACTGTATTATATTATATTATTGATATTATTATTAAAACAATTTATGTACCATTTTATATGAAAAAGTAGCAAGTCTGGGAAAGAGTTTGGGGATAAAATGTAAAATGAAATAGAGTTTTGCACGAGTTTGAAGAGTAAAAAGTATCTAACATTTCTTTTTATATACCCACATAGAAACTTGGAATTAGTGTTTGTAACATTTTTTTTTAATCATAGAGCTTCGGGTGGACTCCTCTATCACCCCGAGGTTTTACTCTTCATAGTGAAGGGGTATCCACGTAAAAACCGTGTGTGTTCTTTGCTTGTTTGCTATTGTTACACAACTGTTTTTACTGCTGCGTTTTTGTGATATAGTTGGTGTTGGTTGGACGGTTGGTGATGTTTGTTTGGTTATTTGGAGATAGAACAACTTTTATTGGTTGTTTTGTGACTCAGCTCAAACTATTGTTGTTTGTGGTTAGTTTGTCACTTGAATTATTTCGCTCGGGGTGCTTTTATCCCATTAATAATGTGGCAGAGTCTAAAAAAGTAATCTTAGTTTTAGAAATAAACTAGAATTTTGGCCCGAGCAATGCCCCGATCAATTAAATCGATCAATAAATACGATATTATTTGCAATATTTCATAATTTATTTAATTACATTTTGTATTTTTTAGTTTCATGCGAAATTGATAAAAAGAACATTTTCGTACGATAAGTATTAAGTTGCTTAAAGATTTCATACGATAACCTAATTTTCTTATCAGTAAATTATCAACTTTAAAAGATATACATTGTGCAAGTATTTTTGGTAACGTAGTTGGTAAAACTTAATAAAGAATACGTTGCTATTATTATTTATTATGTTTTACTTTAAACATTAATCAACAAAATCCAAGTGGTTTGATGATTTCATTTCATCTTAAAGGTTACGGAAAATTAAAATTTTATACATTTAAATATGCGACTTAAAGGTGAGTGTCACGAGGTACATAGACTTTTACGGTGGAGTGCCAAATCAATTTGAAAGTATGGAAATCAATGTCTCTAGATGGGTGACTTTTAAACACAGTTGTCGACGAAGATTTGTCTGTATTAGTGCTTATAAATCCATGAGTTTGGATTATTTGGTGATAATAATAATCTCAAATCACGAATGTGACTAAAACCTTTCAAAAATTGTGGAAGAAGGAAAAACAATGGTAGAACCAAAATCATCATTACTTAAAACTTCAATTTCCTACTTACTTAACCAATGCAAATCAATGAAAGAGCTCAAAATAATCCATACCCAAATCCTAAAATCCCCTAATTTTTCTGAAAATGACCGTTATTTCCTAACCACTTGAATGTTTATGATGGATGGTTTTTTCATAAAACGAATAATCTTGTCGAATGTGGGTATAGAATTTGATTGTGCTGAGTTTTTGTTCAAAGAATTCTGCTATTGGTCATGCAAAGTCTATGTAGTGCGAGTGTCTGTTTTTGTTAAGCTCATATATATATATATATTAAGCTCCTAAACTGTAGAAGCAATCCTTCTGTGAAAATGTGGATGCAACGCTAACCTCAGAATAACGCTGTAAAACTCTTTTCGTCGTTGATACGTGTCTCTCCCTATGCATCGTACACAAACAATTCATCATGGTTTCTCTTTACCAGAGTATGTGTTTTATTCAACATAATTTGTCCTCTAATTGCCTTTACTGTCGAGGGTATTTCTTTTCCTCCTCTTGTACTAACAAAGTGTTTGGTTTCTTTTGGTTCTCTAATAATATTTTATTGTTCCTATCCCATATAAGAAAATTTTGTATCATAACTCACACTAGAAGATTAGTGTGGAAAATACAGAGGAAGCAGAAATACAGAAGAAAGCCAAGTATTCAACCTATATTGACGTATGTATCACAAATCATCTAGTTATCTCAACTTACAACCATGTGTCTGAGTATTGGACTCGTATGAAGTATGTTGATATGCATGATACCAAGTTTCAGTCCGAAAATTGTTTTTTCATAATTGTAGATTCAGTAGAATTGAAGTATGTAATAATGAAAATGGAGAGAAATCTTCTACAATAAAGCTACCCATTAAGTTTTAAGCAATCCTGCTTTGTTACCATTCATGCTCGCCGTTGGCTCCTAAAACAGACTCACAAGTCACAGCTTCACAAGGTATATGTGACTGAAAGAAATTCTGAAGTTGTAGAATAGTAAATGCAAAATAAAGCAAATTGAATTTACAGGGTCACCAAAAAGATAACACATTTAACCATGGTTTGGGTTTTTTCTGATCAAAACCTTTTACAATTTCGTATATGGAAATAATGGCATACAATTGATTGAAGGTAAGTTGCTTTTGAAAACCATAACCAGACCAAGATGATTCTTCATTACAGAAAACCTTCGATTGCGCGTCCAGCAACTCTTTCACGGTAAATGTTGACTGCTTCCTCCATAATATGGGCTCGAGCTAACAACTGAGCCCTCTTTTTTCCAGATGGATGAGTTGCAAAGTAGTCCTTTAGTGATGTTTCGCCAGATATTTTTCCTAGCTTCTCATAGACTTGGGGTGCAATTCGTGGGTCATATCCAGCAGAAGCCATCAAAAGTAATCCAATGTAATCGGCTTCTATTTCCATCCTACACAAAACAATTAATGATGCTAAATTTTGTAACAGCACAACCAAAGTACATTACAACCGGAAGGAGTTTCTTCACTATCTTGTAAGAACAGTCTATCAATAAAATTGCTGTGGCAAAATTAACATGATGAAACAGACAATGAAATTCCCCGAAGCTTTTCAGATTAGCAACAGAACAGATATCAAAGGTCATTAGGAACTAGTAACATTGAAAGAAACGGACAATAAAGTTCTCAAAAGCTTTTCAGATCAGCAACATAACAGATATCAAAGGTCATTACTCATTAGCAGCACTGACAAGAATCTCTAACAAAATGATTGAATAAGAGAACTGACACCAGTGGTATACAAACTTATGNGCAAAGTCTATGTAGTGCGAGTGTCTGTTTTTGTTAAGCTCATATATATATATATATTAAGCTCCTAAACTGTAGAAGCAATCCTTCTGTGAAAATGTGGATGCAACGCTAACCTCAGAATAACGCTGTAAAACTCTTTTCGTCGTTGATACGTGTCTCTCCCTATGCATCGTACACAAACAATTCATCATGGTTTCTCTTTACCAGAGTATGTGTTTTATTCAACATAATTTGTCCTCTAATTGCCTTTACTGTCGAGGGTATTTCTTTTCCTCCTCTTGTACTAACAAAGTGTTTGGTTTCTTTTGGTTCTCTAATAATATTTTATTGTTCCTATCCCATATAAGAAAATTTTGTATCATAACTCACACTAGAAGATTAGTGTGGAAAATACAGAGGAAGCAGAAATACAGAAGAAAGCCAAGTATTCAACCTATATTGACGTATGTATCACAAATCATCTAGTTATCTCAACTTACAACCATGTGTCTGAGTATTGGACTCGTATGAAGTATGTTGATATGCATGATACCAAGTTTCAGTCCGAAAATTGTTTTTTCATAATTGTAGATTCAGTAGAATTGAAGTATGTAATAATGAAAATGGAGAGAAATCTTCTACAATAAAGCTACCCATTAAGTTTTAAGCAATCCTGCTTTGTTACCATTCATGCTCGCCGTTGGCTCCTAAAACAGACTCACAAGTCACAGCTTCACAAGGTATATGTGACTGAAAGAAATTCTGAAGTTGTAGAATAGTAAATGCAAAATAAAGCAAATTGAATTTACAGGGTCACCAAAAAGATAACACATTTAACCATGGTTTGGGTTTTTTCTGATCAAAACCTTTTACAATTTCGTATATGGAAATAATGGCATACAATTGATTGAAGGTAAGTTGCTTTTGAAAACCATAACCAGACCAAGATGATTCTTCATTACAGAAAACCTTCGATTGCGCGTCCAGCAACTCTTTCACGGTAAATGTTGACTGCTTCCTCCATAATATGGGCTCGAGCTAACAACTGAGCCCTCTTTTTTCCAGATGGATGAGTTGCAAAGTAGTCCTTTAGTGATGTTTCGCCAGATATTTTTCCTAGCTTCTCATAGACTTGGGGTGCAATTCGTGGGTCATATCCAGCAGAAGCCATCAAAAGTAATCCAATGTAATCGGCTTCTATTTCCATCCTACACAAAACAATTAATGATGCTAAATTTTGTAACAGCACAACCAAAGTACATTACAACCGGAAGGAGTTTCTTCACTATCTTGTAAGAACAGTCTATCAATAAAATTGCTGTGGCAAAATTAACATGATGAAACAGACAATGAAATTCCCCGAAGCTTTTCAGATTAGCAACAGAACAGATATCAAAGGTCATTAGGAACTAGTAACATTGAAAGAAACGGACAATAAAGTTCTCAAAAGCTTTTCAGATCAGCAACATAACAGATATCAAAGGTCATTACTCATTAGCAGCACTGACAAGAATCTCTAACAAAATGATTGAATAAGAGAACTGACACCAGTGGTATACAAACTTATGTTCAATATTTTCCGATGCTTCTTTCTAAGAAAACAAACCAATTCTCGTTGGAGCACATAACAGAATGAATTAATAACGCAAATGAAAACAAGGCTGGATTCAAATCAAAAGAAAATGTGCACAGGGAAAAAAAATTTGCGCCTGATTTAATAAAGCAACACAATTATCATTAGATAATGGTATAAAAAGGCAGGGGAAATGAAATAATCATGCAACACTCCAAATTTGAATAGGAGAATTTTGAGACACTCCTTGAGCTATAAAAAGTTCAAGGTAAACATCAGGAAATTCATAGGTAATGTAATCCAATACAGTCGGGGGTTAACTTGACTCCTGGGACTTCACAATTAACAGATTACTAGTTCACTCCTTGCCCACAACACAGAGCATTAGAGAGCAGATGCCAGCTGAAACAATCTAGAGGTTTCCAAATGTTATAAACCAACCACCTTGACGGCTTGATCCTATAATGAAGATGCCAATGAATTGAGATCATAATATTTCAAGTCAACTTACTAAGTTGCCTCTCATCCAAGTCTAAGTTCCGCAATAAGTGATTCAAACTACATCAGTAAAAACTTTTCTTGTGATATTTATTTGACTATGAGTTGGAGGATTTGTTCCAAACTTAGTCTTATAAATACCTTTTAGCTTAGATGTTTAGCATAGATTGTTTGAATAAAATTGTTTCTTTGAATTTCAATTCTCGTGATTGAATTGATAAAGTTTCCGTAGTTGTTACTACACTTGCTTTGGTTGATGATTTCTATAGCATAATCTTAGTTCTTGTGAAACCTTTGGTTGGTGAATCAAGTCCATATCCCTCAAATTACATAGAGAATTCGTGAGTTTTGAGAGTTTCTTCACAAAATTTTCGAACTTTCCTTGTTAAATCTAAACTACAATTCATCAACCTGTGAATTTTATTGCTAACCCATTAAAATTAACATCAAATATGCTGTTGATTAACAATCCAAAGGTAGATTAGGAGAAATAAACTTACTTTCGAGAGAAAGGAAGCCTTAATAGAAGATTCGACATTGTATTGACAAAATCAGGTGTGATGAACTGATAAAGGACTAGTTGTAAGATTGTAAACCACAAGTTCTTAGTAATCTTTTCAGCCGTATGTCGAGCCACAGCATGCCCAACCTAACAATAAAGACATTCACAATTCCATTGATTAGAAACATAAGTACCAATGTGCAAACCACAAGCAACCATATCATTTACCGCTTCAAAAACAAGAACATGTATTATACCTCATGGCCAATAATAGTAGCCAATTCAGCATCTGACTTAAAATGCTTCAACAAACCAGTGTATACAACAATCTTACCACCTGGCAAACAAAAGGCATTAACAATAGGCACATTAACAACCAAAATTTCCCAATTCATTCCCTCCAAATGATTAGTAGTAGCCTTAGCACCATGCTTCTCCCCTTTCTCCCTACTCTCCTTAATCCACTTATCATCAATAATCTCCTCCTCCTTCCTCCAATCCCCTGGCACCTTCTCCACCGCCTCCTCGGACAACGCCTTCATTGTCTCATGACTACCCCCATCAAGGTTTCCCCCCTCGGCTGCGTACCCCGGATCACTCCACACTCTCTCATGACTAATCCCTCTTTGCAATGCCTCAATAATATCCTTAGAAATCAACCTAATCCTCACACTATCAGGGTGAATTGCAGGCAATATTTTCCCCTTACACTCTTTTTTCAACTGATCAAAATGGGTTTCACCAAGTTGTCTTTCAGCATTTCTTGTTAAAAGCACTAAATGTTTTCTCTTAGTATAAGGTACAATCTCGGAATTCCCAAAATAAAGAGTGATTACAACACCTGAACCAATTACTACTACAATCACTATATGTTTAGGGTTATTAAACCATGATTTAAATCCTCTAGGTTTAAAGTGGTAAACTTGGTTTTTATCAACATAGTAATTTCTCCTATAAACCCTAGAAATTAAGCTAATTTGATTATTTTGTTTGACCCCATTAAAATTCCTAAGTTTTGAACTAATTGAAGGTGTTCCAAAAACCCCAGAAAATTTAGATTGATCATGAAAAGAAGACAATGAATTTGTATTTGAATTTGAAATTGAATTGATTCTTGTGTTAGGGGATTGAATTGGGGATTTGGGTAATAACTTTCTAAAAGAATCGTAAAAAAACCTTGATCTTTTACACCATGACATAACTTCTGAAGAACAAAATGTGCTACCTTTGATCAAATTTCTTGAAATTCAAGGTCATTTATGAAAAGGGTATTAAGAAAATAACTTAATTTCACTATATTATGAAATTTCTGAGTGAAAGATATCTATAAAAATCAAGAAAATAGAGCTAGAAAAAGTTTGAAACTTTAGTGTTTATTTATTTATTTATTGTTTTACTTAAGTGGCAAGAAGTTTATTTAATGAGTGAAATCCATAAAAAGCTGAAAATTGGAAGAAAAGAGAGTGAGAGGAGAAAGCGGTAGTAGGACTGAAAAAGAGGAGTCTGGAAGTTTGAAGAAGAAATTTGATTCCAATTTGTAATTTTGGGATTTGGGTTGGTTATACTAGTTCGGATCTTTTAGCGGATATCCGGAAAGGCAATGAGTTTTCTTTGAGAAAGAGATTTGTGCTTATTGACACAATTTGGATAATATGAACATAGGATAATATAGGACATCAATGATGGATTGATGGATGTGGTAGTTTATATTGAATTGAAGTTTGTTTAATGTTTGATAAGGGAAGAAAGTGTAACTTAATAGGCGGGATAGTTTATAGAATTGTTTGATAATTGGTTGTTGGTTTACTTACTTGTCTTAATTGGTTGACTAAAAGTCTAAAACTATTAGTTGTATCACGAAAGGATTGATCGTTCAAGCTAATGTTTTGCAGAAGTATTTAGTAAAATTAGTTTGATTTGTCGTTTAACTAGATAGAAAGACTAAAGCCAATGTGATTCGTTTACAACTTAATGCAATCAAAATTGACAGCACGTTTGGGGAAATCTTAGACTTATCTTGGATGGTTTTGAGTTTTGACTTTTGCAGTTGCTTTGGATTGTGAGTTATAGGGGTTGGACAACAACTCTGGTAATACAACAATTCCAAATTGATCAATTAAATGGATTTTTGGTCTCAAAAATTCCCAAATCATTCCTATTTTATACTTGAAAAAGACGCTTTTACCCTTAATATTTCTACTATTTACACAAAAATGTCAAAAATGTCAATATAAACATCTCAAATTAATAAACTAAAAATTTTCCCTACAGGTAATATCTTTTACTTTACCCCTTCATTTTATGCTCTTTGTGATTGTTTTTGTTGGGTAATCTATATACCCACTTTTTAGACTTGGAATTAGTGTTTGTAACATTCCTTTTAATCATAGTAAGAGCTTTAAGTGGACTCCTTTATCGTCCTTGGTTTTACTCTTTACATTGAAAGGTTTCTAAGTAAAAACCGTGTATGTTCATTGCTTGTTTGCCTTTTGTGATATATTTAGTTTTAGTTGCTAGTGATTGTTCGGTTGTTTGGAGATCCAACAACTTTCGTGGATTGTTTTATGACTTAGCTCAAAGTCTCAAAGAAAGTCTCAAACTAGTGTTATTTATGGTTAATTTGTCGATTGAATTATTCGGCTCGAGTGCTTTTATCCCATCAATGATGAGGCACAGTCCGGAAAAGTAATAGCAAGTACGGAGTATTAGACTATTAGTTTTAGAAATCAATCAATGTCTCTAAACGGGTGACTTTTAAACACTATTTGTCTGCACATGATTAAAACCTTTCAAACATTGTGGAAGAAGGAAAAACAATGGTAGAACCAAAATCGTCGTTACTTAAAACTTCAATTTCCTACTTACTTAACCAATACAAATCAATGAAAGAGCTCAAAATAATCCATACCCAAATCCTAAAATCCCCTAATTTTTCTGAAAATGACCGTTATTTCCTCACCACTCGCCTTCTCTTCTTTTGCGCCATTTCTGAGTATGGCTCACTTCCCTATGCAACAAAAGTTTTTAATAATTTAGAAAGATCAAATCTTTATGTTTATAATGCACTAATTAGAGCTTATTCTAACAAATCGTATAATGGGCAGTCCATTAATTGTTGTCCTTCTTTAAAACTTTATAATAAAATGCTAAGTAATGGAATTTACCCTAATAATCTTACTTTTACATTTTTGTTGAAAGAATGTAGTAGAAGAGTTGATGGTTTTATGGGTTTGGCTGTTTATTCCCATGTTGTGAAATTTGGGTTTTGTGGTGATTTGTATGTTCAAAATTGTATGATTAGTTTGTTGTGTGAATGTGGGTATATGAATTGTGCACATAAGTTGTTTGATGAAATGCCTGAGAAAGATGTTGTTTCTTGGAATTCTATGATTGTTGGTTGTTTGAGAAATGGGGAGCTTGATGTTGCATTGGGCATGTTTAGGAAGATGAGGAAGAGGAGTGTTTATACTTGGAATTCTACGATAACTGGTTTTGTTCGAGGTGGTAAGTCGAGGGTAGCTTTGGAGTTGTTTCAAGAAATGCAGTTGATCAAAGACGACGTAGTTAGGCCTGATAAGATAACACTTTCTAGTGTTATTTCGGCTTGTGCATCTCTCGGTGCGATTCAATATGGAAATGGGGTGTATGATTACCTTAAGAGGAGTGGATTGCACATTGATATGGTGACAGCAACTGCATTGATTGACATGTATGGTAAGTGTGGACATGTGGAGAAAGCAATCAAAACCTTTAGAGAGATGCCGAAGAAGGATGTTTTGGCTTGGACGGCCATGATCTCGGTCTATGCCTTACATGGATATGGGAAAGAAGCTTTGGATCTTCTAAATGAGATGGAAATGCAGGGAGTGAAGCCTAACCATGTAACTTTTGTTGGGCTTTTATCAGCATGTGCTCATGCTGGCTTAGTGGAGGAAGGCCGCTGGTGCTTTGATACAATGATACGTGTTTACTCCATTGAGCCTTGCGTGTATCACTATGCTTGTATGGTGGATTTACTCAGTCGAGCTGCTTTACTTGATGAGGCCGAAAGGCTTATCAATAGCATGCCCATGGAACCGGATGCCTATGTTTGGGGTGCATTACTTGGTGGCTGCCAAATGCACAAGAATGTGGAGCTAGGGGAGAAGGTTGCTTTGAGACTGATTGGTTTGGATCCCTTGAACCATGCTTTCTACATTAATCTTTGTGACATATATGCCAAAGCTGGTAGATTTTATGATGTAAAGAAAACAAGAACCTTGATGCAAGAGAAGGGTATCATAAAGGATATGCCAGGCTCCAGTATGATCGAAGTTGATGGTGTGGTTCATGAATTTTCTGTTAGAGGATCGAATGAACTTGCTATGGATAAACTAATTGAGTTATTAAGTGAACTAAGTAAGGAGATGAAGATTGGTTCGCATGGAAATGAACTGGAGGAAGAATAACAGTCGGGTCCTGAATATCTCCACAGCTCCACTGTTGTTCTGGCCATATGGGACAGGAATGACTTAAACTGACTTATTTGATACATATGTGCTGGAATTAGGAAATCCGAAAATCAACCCGGCTGCTTCTCACAACTATCACACAAAATTGAGAGTTTTGAAATATATAGGAATGACTTTTTGTACAAGTCCTTGACGCGAGAAAGTAGAGGAAGCACTGTGCTGCCTTCAGAAAGGCGAGTTTCTCAGAAACACCTCAAGGTAACAACTATATTTTTTATCTTAATTTTTCATACTTTTGTTTCTAAAGACGAACACTAGTATCATGATAAAGGTAACGTCTCGAAAGAACTTTTCTTGTAGTCAGGATGAAGTCTATGTTGAATTGTTGGCAATACGTTTTGGCTTCTTAGCGAATGGTGTTACTAAAGGCCGGGTCTAGGATACTATGTAGCTCTGTAATCACCCGCGTACAAAATTTAGCTTTAGTGTAAAACATTGAAGTGGTGTTTTGATGTGAATTTTAGTGTTTCTAGGATACTATGTAGCTCTGTAATCACCCGCATACATAATTTAGCTTTAGTGTAAAACATTGCAGTGGTGCTTTGATGTGAATTTTAGTGTTCTAAATTATCTTCTATGATTTATATAATGAGATTGACGAGAGTCAAAATATGCAATTGAAAGTAGAATGCACTATCAGTTATCTAGACGATTGCAAGATGTTCCACAATCCTGTACTCAAAATATTGCTTGCTGTTAGAAACTCTAAACAGCTTAAGGATTTGAAGTTTTACAGGGAGTACATAAAAATGTAAGAAACTGTTTTAAGAAAATTCGGAGCTACTTATGTAATGCAAATTTAAAGCTTTATATTATACTGGGTTCTGTAGTTAGCATAATGTAGCAGTTAAACTTGATAGCTTGTAGTCTTTTGTTTTTTGAACAGTGCACCACGATTAATTTGAACATTTGCATCAGCTATTCAGCGTGGCAAGTTGCTGAGAGCTGGATATAACTAGCTCATATTTGCATGCTTGTTTGACATATAAATATATAATACCGACTGTCTTATAAATTATAAGATCTTCTTTGATAATTGAAATGATTGTAATGCACTCTTAGACTTCACAACAGATGATTCGGGCATTTACTAGAGCATTTATTCCTGTCAATCTTGTGACCTGCCCTTTGGCCCCTTCCCAGTTTTCCATACTGAAAGAGGTCATACTCTCTTGGAAGGTTGAAGGCACTGAATTGCTTATAGTTTTCGTAAACTGGCCTGGGACAAGCTAATGATTGTGAATGGTGCACTTCAGTTTATTTTTGTAAGTTTAGTGCCTACAACATGAACATGCATGGTTCTTAGCTATTTAAATTCTTTTAAATTATCTAGATCAAATTCTGAACTTACGGAATTCTTTGTGATAGTATGAGGATTTGGAATTTCCGAATTGTTTAGTGGACAGTCAGTTGATGATAAAGTGGTCAAGTTCATGTTCAAGCTGCAGCCTGCAAGTTGTGAACAAGTCAAAGATCCAGTTGAGGGAAGCAATGTTTACCTAGGTGCAAAAGAGGATGTTTTGAAGTATTCAGGTAAGTGTATGTGACTATGAGTTACGATTTCTTTGATATATCTTATTTCTTGATAACATACTGTCTTAAATTTTGTAATTATAATCATCTTGCTAGTGAAGTATCTGGATAATTCATGAAAGTTTCACTGCATTGAATCAGTGCAGAGTATTTTTATTATGTCGAAATAAGCTTTGTTTGGACAGTAGTCCTATTTAATAGCACTCCTCTGCTCTGATCAAGCAGGATAATACACAATAACTATAGACAATAGACTATAGTTCTCTTTTGATAAATTGTTACTTTTTAATAGGTTTTGGTTTGACACCTCTTAGCTTGCGAGTCAAGAGCTAAATGTGATGATATACCAATTTAAATAAACGGAAATGTCGGGACTCGGGACATTGTGACTAATTCAACGGACAACGGCCATTTATAACATAAATCTTCTGTAGAAAAGAAAACGTTCCGCATTTATGGGTCTGCTCACATGCACCTCGCTTATCGTAGACTCTATAAATTATACTCATACTCATAGCCTCATAGAGTCATAGACCTAAGTGAAGGAGAATGAGGATTTGTCCCGAATCAAAACACTGATAACTCAGGTGTTCCATCAAATTTGATTTGCTTCTTCATTCAATATCCTACGTACTCATATATTTTAGAAATATAACAAAATTTTGTCTATTTACTTTTTATTTTACTTTTAACAACTTCCATAAGATGCTATCGGCTATCGCTTATCATTGTTAGTTGTCTTCATGCCTTTGAACGTACGAGTATAGTATCTTGTATTTCCCATCTTATTGTCTTTCTGTTACTTTCCTTTCCTACCACGCTACTCCTTTTTTGAGTATTAAGTAAGCACTTCACTTTCCATCTTTGAGTACCTTTTCTATGGATTTCCTAATCATATTTTTCATTCATGAGGAATCTTAAATAGCGAACAATGACACTGATAGTGCCCACTACACAGTTACACAATTCTAATAAACACCACATGTGTTTCACTAAGTCTGTGTACTTCTGCTACACATTTCATTTCACTGATTTTGTTTTTTTGCTGTCATTATGCACCTAAATCCAAGAACAATTTACTAACTGTAATCCTTGTCTTCACTTAACTTTATTATTGGGGATGCCAATAAGGGTCATAAAACAAGCCAATTGAAGATATCAATGGTAAGTCTCGTGACTTCACTACCCTGATTTTCACCCTCTTGGCATTTACCCCCTTAACCCCTAACCAATGCAGTCTTTTGTACCCTACTGTTGTCCCGCTTGCAACCAGCTTTCCGTCAATGTAAACCTCATGGCGTTGAATCCGCTGACCGAGCCCGATGGCTTCTTGGATCATGATCACATTGAATCTCAGCTCTTTATCTTCTGATTCTATCTCTATCCATTGATCTTTCCTGTCTTTTTCACTAGGAGTCCAATAAGTCCATAAGTGGTCCTCATCGAGCATGCATTCTGGTCCAAAGCTACTTCCTTTTTCTCCCCTCTGGCTACTTGCTTTTATTGCACACTTCTCTGCTAGATTGTGAGAAAAGATGGTGTTGATTGCACTCCGGAACTCTATTAATCTCTTGCTGTCAATTCTGGAGATTAGCCCGGTGGAATTTGGTGGCACATTTAGTAGTAACACACAATTTCTTCCAACAGATTTGTAGTAAATTTCTAAAAGTTTACTTAACTTCTTTGGTTTTTCAGATTTATGCCAAAACCACCCTGGTCGAATTGAAACATCACATTCCGGTGCTAACCAGTCTGATCCTTTAGGATCTCCAGTTCTTAGATATCTGCATTTGATACAGAGATCTGTCACTGATGACGCTAACACCAGTAAACCACTTAAACTGCCACCTCCGTTTCTTATTAGTTGCAACACTTGGGTATCATTTGTGGGATATAAAAATTCAAGTATTGCAACTAATAAGAAACAAAAGTAGTAATTATTGTAGACTCAAACTCAAATGCACTAAAAAAGAAACACTTTAACTATGTTTGGTAAAAATGTGGTTTCTTAACAACACCACTAGGGTTTTTTTTTTCTTCAGCATTATACTTGATACTAAATATTACTAAAAAAATTTCCACTACGTAACTTGAATATAAAGAATCATTAAGGTCTTAAGTTACTAATAATAATTTTAATTTTGTATAATCAGATTAAAATATAGTGCATTTGTAATCTGGTGGGAAATCTGGGATAAAATCAAGTAGTAATTATTCTGGACTCTATCTATGGCTTTTGCTTTACAAATCATGCCCAATGAGTCAGTAACTTACTCAACAATGCTTGCATTGCCAATTGACAATGATGTCCTGTTGATAGTAGACCAACAAGTGTTCCCACCATACCCTTCTTCATTTCCCACCCATCTGGCATCAGGACCGGCATCTGAAAATATGTTAATCGAACTCTGGAGCTCCTTCACCATGGAAAACCAATCCCAAAAATAGTAGGACATGTTTGGTGCATTTGAACCCTTTGCGCCATCAAACCATATCTCTCTGATACTTCCATATCTACAATAACAAAACACTTCCCATTACCAATCTCAAGAATTCAGCCTAGTAACAAAATGGGAAAAGTTTTAACATTTCAAAATTAGGGAATCAAGAGTCTAAACACCAGTTCAGACATTTTTGTCAGCATATACTTACCTCAAAAGTTATATTATCAGGGAAAAATATAAACTTATCATATTTAGTAATTTCTTTGCTTCTGACACCAATAAAGATTTGAGGTGAAAAATATTTTCCCTTTTATTGCATTCCAAATGTATCAACCGTTATTAGTAAAGACCTGCTGTTCTTCCACCTTAAGAAAGTTTTAGGAGGAATAAGTTCAGATAATAGCTTATTAGTTACCTGGTTAGTAGCTCTTGTAACTGAGCAAGGTAGTATTCATTATACGCCTTTTCATTGCCATATCGCTTGTCATGTCTATCCCAAGGAGAAAGATACAAGCCTGCATCAACCCCATGAGCCGCGGCTGCAGTAACAAACTCCTGAACAACATCCCCATGACCATCTTTCCAAGGGCTGTTGGCTACAGAGTGGTCAGTGTACTTAGAAGGCCATAAGCAAAATCCATCATGGTGCTTAGCTGTAAGAATGGCCAATGATATTTCAGCTTTAGCTGCAACCTTAAACCATTGGTCAGGGCTCAGGCGAGCGGGGTTGAAAAAAGTGGGAGATTCCTTGCCAGAGCCCCACTCAGAGTCTGTGAAGGTATTGACACCAAAGTGGAAGAACAATATTATCTCTCTTTGTTGCCATTGAATTTGGGAGTATGATGGAAGTGGGAGTAGTGGTAAGGGTGGAGGTGTTTGTATGGAGTTTATGGGAATAATGTAACCAAATAGTTGCATGAGGAGGAGATAACATAAAAGAAAACAGACCTTAGCCATTAGATACTGTGTCTTTCTTTTTCCTCCCACTCAAATCATTAGGCCATCTCTTCACATGTTATATAGACATAAAGCTAGTGGATGACTAAAGTGATAGTAGCTCATGCTTGATAGCATATCTATTGATTTTGGACAGAGGTGCTTTAGTGTCATGTGAGGTTGTGTTCATGTCAAGTTGGTTATTTTACGGGCTGAGCTCCCTTAATCCTAACGTCACCCGTCAAATAAATATGAAGTAGGTTAAATCAACATGCTTATTCAAACATGCCTAAAATCCTAAATAGTTGACCCAAATTCAATAATTTTTTTATTAGGCTATCTTGTCGTGTTAGTTATGAGCCAAGTAATAAAACAATATTTGTTAGAAAATGACAATGTAATTTTATGTGTTAGTTTCAAAACCGTCAACTCTTTAATGTATAGAATTTTGTTGATCACTTGATCCCAAGTGCCAACAACCACTAGGTTCTAAAGCAACAACTATTCAAAGTCCCATAACAAATGGCGTATGATAATTGGATTGTTTTGTTTATGATTGAGATTTTTAAGGGTTCTTCCTTGATAGCTTGATCTCTGTTGTCTAATCATATGGTTTTAAACCAGTTGTGAGTTGTGACATTTCAACAGAAAGTGAACCTTTTTTCAACAACAATAATAAAATAAGTGGACCATCAATGTACCTTAGCCAACAGTACACAAATATTCTTCATAACTTCATAAGTATACATTGATGGAAGTTTTCTGTGAGGTTGTGTGGGGTGTTAGTAGAACTTGAATAGTTGAATGGTTAGTCTTGAGGATAAAGAATAAAACATTACATGGATGAAAGATTGTTTTATAACCAAACAATTAGCATTTTGAATGTATGGCACAAATATGTTCCAATAGGAAAGCTATCAAGAGATTATTACTAAACATTTTGTTAACCTCTCCAAGAATTAAGATACAGATTAACCGATTATTGCATGCACCGAATGTGTTAACAATTCTTCCGTATTGGCACATTTTGTAACACTTCGACATGCATGACATTACGTAATAATCCTTCACACATTTTAGGTGCTCCCTTGCCTTCCTAATGCAACGTAAACTGATTCGTTGAACAATACAAGGATAGAGGAACCAAGGAAAGAAAAGATGTTTTTTTTATTTCTTCATGTTAGGAACTTAGGATGTTTGAATTCATTCATCCTTCACCTCTTTCTTTGTATCTTCTCCCTGCAAAAGATGCAATACTTCAAGTACACTTTGGTCCATGCAATGATTTCAACTATTAAATGCTAAAGCTGGGTAATTATCAATGGACCCAGCCCATGGGCCTTTAATGGACTCACCAACAATGGGCCTAATACATTCTAAAACAACACTAGTACATTTTGGTCCACTTCCCATGCCTAGCATCCAAACTCTGTCACCCTTCCTCACTCTCTCCTTACCTTCAAGATAAGCCAATTCATACCACAATGATGAACTTGATTGATTTCCAAACCTGTGCAATGTAGCCAAAGCTGCCTCCATTTCCTTCTCACTTAACTTCAAACCTTTCCCTATCTCCTTTATTACTGGCTTTCCGGAAACCGGTAAGCAGAAATGTTGTATGATCGTTTTAAAATTTGGCACGTAAATTTCTGTTGTCTTCTTTAAATATTTTTTCCTAATTATGGATGTAACGAACTTTAATGTTTCCAAAGGAGGCAACATGTAGCCGAGAGCGATTAGTTGGGACCTGATCATATCCGAGGCAACTTCTAGGATGTCCTTATTGAGGGTCACCCCGGTGAGCCCTTTAGAGTCCTCTTCTCTATATGCAGATCTATAGGCCCGGTTATTGAATGCCCATTGGCCCCTTGAAGTCCAAGTTAATTGATACTTGGACCTTTTTTGAGCCTGCTTTCGATTGGATAATAAAACAGCCCCTCCACCCATTCGAAAGAGGCAATTTAGGGCCAATTTGGGCCGTTCATTGCCAGAGTACCAGCCTGTAGTTAGAATCTCAGTACTCAAAATAACCACATTCGATTCTTTATGGACCATGAGTAGATTTTCGGCCAGTCTCACAGCGATCATACTAGCACTACAACCCATTCCGGAGAGATTGAAGCTTTTGATATTAGGCCTAAGTTTGAACTTGTTAACAACTAAGGAGGTCAAACTAGGGCAAGGACAAAGTCCACTGCAATTAACAATAAGGATATCAATCTCATGAGGAGAGAAGTTGGACTTCACTAGAAGATCCTCCATTATTGGGAAAAGGACCATATTAGCCTCCTGAATGGCATTATAATAAGTAGGTCTTGGAGGAATGTAATGCAAAGAAGGTGGGAGATAAGTCTGTGGGCCTTGTCCTGAAGAATGTAGGATCTTGGACATAAAATCTGCACTTTCATTGTTAAAGTCATTAATTAGATGAACATGTTCTACAAAAGAAGAATGTGGAATTCTACAAATATTTGGAGGTTTAAAACACGAAAAATCAACTAAGAAAACTTTAGGAGGTCTTGAGTTTGCAAATTGGAGGATAGAGTACAACAAAATGCATGAAATGGGGATAATATGAAAAAAGAGCTGAAAATTTAGGAAAATGAGAAATGATTCAAGTAAAATAAGGAATAAAATGGTTATCGATTTGAGGTGGTCTAATATTGGTAATATGGGATAAGTTTGAAGGGTTAGTTTTTGGTTCAAAGACTTGGGAACTGACTCCATAGATGACGGAAAAAGCTGAAACAATAAAGATTTAGGATACAATGAATGAAATAGGTTGTAAAGGAGACAATATGGCACCACCTTAAATAAAGGTATCAGAAATGACACAACAATGGTCTTAGGGTACTAGGGTTAGCAATGCATTTATTATGAGGCAATTGGCAGTAATTGGGAAGGCAGTAAACGTGTTCCAACAAACAGGTCTGTCATAGAGATCCATTTACTGAGTTTTATGTTACTCACCAATCTAAGGATTGCATGATCGTTACATAACTGATAGCTCAACAAAAATACAGAATACTAGAATAGAATGAAGGGCTTGTCTAATGTGGGAACGTGACGTACCAGTGCTAATCAAGCAGGGTTTATAACCTATGTGGCTGTATTTTATCGTATATATTTCACTAATTGCTCAAGTAAGTCTCCTAAAATGTGCTTTACTTATCTACAATTGGAATTTTTTGTATGTAATAGATTAGAAATGCTAGCCTTAATGTGCATTGGTTTTGTCTGCAGAATAACAAGCTAATTCTAATTTTTCGGTTGACGTGCTGATCTGATATGTAAGAAGAACTAGAGAATTGCAAAATCTGATCAGAGATATTGCCTAGTTTGTATGGTACTTAACATCAATATGATAAATAAAATTCAGCAGTACAAATTGAAGTCACTTAGCAGTACGTATTGAAGTCAATTAGCAGTAAAAATTGAACTATTGAAGTGTGTATATTTCTACATAGTAATACATGCGGAAAAAAAAAGGTCAGAGGTTAGTAAATTTGTTTCTGCAGAAGAAGAGAAAGAGGAGAACTGATGAAGAACAGAATTTTTGCAGGAAGTGTAGTTGAATGCCAGAGAAAGTCAGGAAGCATTTGAAAGAAGACTGAAAGTTTGGGGAGGTTGTGGTTAATATTTTACTATATGCATTCACGACAGGCTATGTTTGGTTCGCTTTATTTTATTTAAGAACCTTGTTATTTGTTTTTTTGGTTACGATCAGTTTTGATAAGATCATCATCAAAAATAAGTTTATCGTTGTGGCCTTGTGGGTCGGAACATGGAAATTTCTCGTAAATCTACGGTTATTCGAGTTTATCTACCAGACTACCACATACTCCTTCACAGTTCACAAGGGAGTTTTTCCATTATGTTTTACTCCTGTCAAGGCACAAAGCAGCTAGCAGTTGGAATTTGGGAATGTTACAGAATATAATTTTTCAAAGTCAAATTAAAGCAGAAATGTATATAAATGCTGGCTAACCTCTTACTACAGATTATCTAATTGTTAAACCTAAGCTTTTTTTCTATTGTGGGTCAAAATCTCTCCATTTCATCTCATAAATAATGTTGGGGGAGGGGAACGCGTGAAATGGAAAATTAAGGAGATTTTCAATTTTTATTATTATGCTACATTCGGTGCCTTGATCTAATTTGATACAAAAATGTAGGGAAATAAACACATAGTTTATAATACGAGACTATGTAATAAACTAATTATTATACAACATTGCATTGTTGATTCTACTCCTACATTGTATTAGCTATTCCAATTCAAATAATATACGGAGTACTCCACAATCCACATATCGGTATTTTCGGAGCTAAAATTTATCCATTGAGAAAGTTTTTAGAAAAATGATGTGCAGTGTAGCATTACTTCAACAAACAATCATTTATGGCCTTGTACATGAAATAAGTACTCCAAAATCAATAACATACTTTCCGCATAAAATACAACAGTATATATAATATTGCGATGTCTAATTAACCAATGANAGTTAATTGATACTTGGACCTTTTTTGAGCCTGCTTTCGATTGGATAATAAAACAGCCCCTCCACCCATTCGAAAGAGGCAATTTAGGGCCAATTTGGGCCGTTCATTGCCAGAGTACCAGCCTGTAGTTAGAATCTCAGTACTCAAAATAACCACATTCGATTCTTTATGGACCATGAGTAGATTTTCGGCCAGTCTCACAGCGATCATACTAGCACTACAACCCATTCCGGAGAGATTGAAGCTTTTGATATTAGGCCTAAGTTTGAACTTGTTAACAACTAAGGAGGTCAAACTAGGGCAAGGACAAAGTCCACTGCAATTAACAATAAGGATATCAATCTCATGAGGAGAGAAGTTGGACTTCACTAGAAGATCCTCCATTATTGGGAAAAGGACCATATTAGCCTCCTGAATGGCATTATAATAAGTAGGTCTTGGAGGAATGTAATGCAAAGAAGGTGGGAGATAAGTCTGTGGGCCTTGTCCTGAAGAATGTAGGATCTTGGACATAAAATCTGCACTTTCATTGTTAAAGTCATTAATTAGATGAACATGTTCTACAAAAGAAGAATGTGGAATTCTACAAATATTTGGAGGTTTAAAACACGAAAAATCAACTAAGAAAACTTTAGGAGGTCTTGAGTTTGCAAATTGGAGGATAGAGTACAACAAAATGCATGAAATGGGGATAATATGAAAAAAGAGCTGAAAATTTAGGAAAATGAGAAATGATTCAAGTAAAATAAGGAATAAAATGGTTATCGATTTGAGGTGGTCTAATATTGGTAATATGGGATAAGTTTGAAGGGTTAGTTTTTGGTTCAAAGACTTGGGAACTGACTCCATAGATGACGGAAAAAGCTGAAACAATAAAGATTTAGGATACAATGAATGAAATAGGTTGTAAAGGAGACAATATGGCACCACCTTAAATAAAGGTATCAGAAATGACACAACAATGGTCTTAGGGTACTAGGGTTAGCAATGCATTTATTATGAGGCAATTGGCAGTAATTGGGAAGGCAGTAAACGTGTTCCAACAAACAGGTCTGTCATAGAGATCCATTTACTGAGTTTTATGTTACTCACCAATCTAAGGATTGCATGATCGTTACATAACTGATAGCTCAACAAAAATACAGAATACTAGAATAGAATGAAGGGCTTGTCTAATGTGGGAACGTGACGTACCAGTGCTAATCAAGCAGGGTTTATAACCTATGTGGCTGTATTTTATCGTATATATTTCACTAATTGCTCAAGTAAGTCTCCTAAAATGTGCTTTACTTATCTACAATTGGAATTTTTTGTATGTAATAGATTAGAAATGCTAGCCTTAATGTGCATTGGTTTTGTCTGCAGAATAACAAGCTAATTCTAATTTTTCGGTTGACGTGCTGATCTGATATGTAAGAAGAACTAGAGAATTGCAAAATCTGATCAGAGATATTGCCTAGTTTGTATGGTACTTAACATCAATATGATAAATAAAATTCAGCAGTACAAATTGAAGTCACTTAGCAGTACGTATTGAAGTCAATTAGCAGTAAAAATTGAACTATTGAAGTGTGTATATTTCTACATAGTAATACATGCGGAAAAAAAAAGGTCAGAGGTTAGTAAATTTGTTTCTGCAGAAGAAGAGAAAGAGGAGAACTGATGAAGAACAGAATTTTTGCAGGAAGTGTAGTTGAATGCCAGAGAAAGTCAGGAAGCATTTGAAAGAAGACTGAAAGTTTGGGGAGGTTGTGGTTAATATTTTACTATATGCATTCACGACAGGCTATGTTTGGTTCGCTTTATTTTATTTAAGAACCTTGTTATTTGTTTTTTTGGTTACGATCAGTTTTGATAAGATCATCATCAAAAATAAGTTTATCGTTGTGGCCTTGTGGGTCGGAACATGGAAATTTCTCGTAAATCTACGGTTATTCGAGTTTATCTACCAGACTACCACATACTCCTTCACAGTTCACAAGGGAGTTTTTCCATTATGTTTTACTCCTGTCAAGGCACAAAGCAGCTAGCAGTTGGAATTTGGGAATGTTACAGAATATAATTTTTCAAAGTCAAATTAAAGCAGAAATGTATATAAATGCTGGCTAACCTCTTACTACAGATTATCTAATTGTTAAACCTAAGCTTTTTTTCTATTGTGGGTCAAAATCTCTCCATTTCATCTCATAAATAATGTTGGGGGAGGGGAACGCGTGAAATGGAAAATTAAGGAGATTTTCAATTTTTATTATTATGCTACATTCGGTGCCTTGATCTAATTTGATACAAAAATGTAGGGAAATAAACACATAGTTTATAATACGAGACTATGTAATAAACTAATTATTATACAACATTGCATTGTTGATTCTACTCCTACATTGTATTAGCTATTCCAATTCAAATAATATACGGAGTACTCCACAATCCACATATCGGTATTTTCGGAGCTAAAATTTATCCATTGAGAAAGTTTTTAGAAAAATGATGTGCAGTGTAGCATTACTTCAACAAACAATCATTTATGGCCTTGTACATGAAATAAGTACTCCAAAATCAATAACATACTTTCCGCATAAAATACAACAGTATATATAATATTGCGATGTCTAATTAACCAATGAAGTCGATATGTCCGAGTGGTTAAGGAGACAGACTTGAAATCTGTTGGGCTTCGCCCGCGCAGGTTCGAACCCTGCTGTCGACGATCTTTTATTTTTATTTTTCTTTTTTTGCTTTAACAGAAAAAAAAAAAAAAAAGCAAAGCTTAAACAAAGTAAATACTTGGGCCTAAAAGTAAATGAGGACTTCCCGAGCCCTACTTTCGATAAACCCTTCTTATTGGACCTTTTTCTTTTTTTTCTATTTAAATATTGTCTCTTTGTCTTTTTCCCTTTGTCTTTTAGGCTCCGGCGCTTCGTCTATTGGAGAAGGAAATACTTTTTCAGAAAACGATTTTTTATCATTTCCTCATTTTAAGTAAGAGGCAGAAATTAATTTTCTCAAAGGTAGAAAAATCTCTTTAAAAAAAACTCGTTTTCCTTTTATAAATAAAGTAGGTCACATTTTCCTCCCTACTCCTCACTCTTATATTCTTCTCTCTTACATTTTCACCTTTTCCTTTCAATTTCTTTTTTCTCTATGAGTTTTCCTCCACCAAAATAAACAAAGGAAAACTTCTTTTATAATTTTGTTTTTCATGAAAAGTGTTTTCCATCAAAACAATAGAGCCTTAAACATGGATAGGAAATTTAAAGCATTGCTTGGTACTCTCTACTTCTATTTATATGCTATATATTGACAGGGCCGGGGCTGAGGTTTTGGAGGCTCTGTTCAAATTTTTAATACAAGGCCCTTGAGTCTGAAAAATAATAAAGATTAAGATTGGAAAAGTGAAAAAGAATTAATGGGAGTTTTACTGTTTTAGATTTAAGAGAAATGCAAGAAGAGGAAAAGCTAAAAGTGAAAAAGAATTAATGGAGTCCGGGTTTTAGTGTTTTAGAACTAAGAGAAAGGAGAAGAAGAGGAAAAGGTAGAAGTGAAGAAGAATTAATGGAGGCCGGTTTTTAGTGTTTTAGAACTAAGAGAAAAGAGAAGAAGAGGAAAAGGTAGAAGTGAAGAAGAATTAATGGGGGCCGGTTTTTAGTGCTTTAGATCTAAGTGAAAGGAGAAGAAGAGGAAAAGACATCCCTTTAATGAGTAATAGCTAGAAAAATATGACAAAAATAAAAAATTCACGCAACAAGATTTGAACCCGAGTTCTCAAGTTACAAAGCAACTCCTCATACCACTGAACCAAGTAATACTTTTATTCTAACATCTAGTACAAATAATATATATCTAGTAATTTGAGGCCCTCTGAAACCACGAGGCCCTGCGCAACCGCGCAGTTTGCGTTGGCCAAGCGCCAGCTCTGTATATTGACTTTGTTTATTTTTCAAGTGATTATACAATTTTTGTAATTTTTATATTATACACTTGTAACTTAAGATATAAACATTTTAAGTTATGTATCGAGAAATGTGGAAAACAAAAAAAAAGAAGTGGGAGTATAATTTTGGTTTTAAAGATAGCCTAGGCCCAACGTCATCATTTTAATGGAGTAATAAAATGCTCAAACCCTCAAAGTCTTTGAAGTATGTGTAATACTCTTTTTGATGATTTATTTTCATTCTTTTTTTGTTTAATTGAATTAATAATTTAAAATATAATATTGAGAACAATCAAAACGTTACATAGGATTTGATTCATGGTCAAAATAATTAATTTTTTTCATTTAATTAAGTATATGTTTGTGAGTAATTAATTAGATGAATAATATTTACTTAAATAACTAATTAGTGTTAAAATAATTGGTGTCATAACATATCATCATATGTATATTAAAAATACTTCTCCCTCTACCCTCTCTCACAAGTCACAACATTCTACATAATATTGTATAATTTCATTATTTTTGACATGATTAAACTCTCTCTTTTTCATTTCAGCTGCTACTTTTATTTTTTGCACAGTTCCCAATACACGATTCAAATGTTTATATCTCTAATTTTGTTTATGTTTATGTTTTTCTTTACATATATATAGAAACAAAGCGAATCAAAATACATAGATAAATAGTGCCAAAATTAATATGTAACTAAAAAGAAATAGAGGGAGGAATATGGAACATTATCGATCACCTTTGAAATTTAATAGGGTTTTTCACGTGAATTATGAACTTGTAACCTTGACATGCGCCTGATATAATAAGACAATGACACATAATTGTTTGTTGTCGTCAACTCATCACCCTATCATAAAAACTATTTAAGCTTGTATTAAATGAATTTGCATAAAGGTATCAGTGGGATTAGATTGATTTAGGTTGATTGACTGGGATTAAATCGATTAATAGCGAGAGAAGTTATTAACACCAAATATGACAAACCGACAAATTGACAATAAAAGTCTAAACAATAATTACAATGACCGATGTTGGTTTTGTTTTAGGCTTCATTTATCGTTTTCCTTAAAACTACTATCTCCAATTTACATTATTAAGTTTATATTTTAAAAAAAATACGACGTAAAATTTGGGGCAAAAATTTATTTTTTTTACTTCAAAATTGAAGTGATTAATTTTCATTTAAACGAAACAATTAAAGGTTTAATTGAAAAACCAATTTTCATGCAGGGCCGTAGGCAAACAATGATCGAAAAAGATCCTTATATATTAATTTTTAAATGTACAAAAATTTCCATTCAAAATTATACTCTGTATTTACTAGAAAATGTATAGTACTCCGTATTATATAGCGTAGTCTTAGAAGCATTTTGAGGGTACGAAAGCTATGACTAAAGGCTACAGCTTAAAGCTAATATGGCATCTAATTACCTTTCTCTCTACCAAAAAAAGTGCCTCATGACATGGCTTATATATTTGGGCATTTCAGCCTTTGGCTAATCAGCTTTACATATTGATACTTTAGCTGTCTTCTTTTATGAGGCTCCAAGCCTCAAATGACTCATTTGCATTAGCCTTTAAGGGATATGAGTTAGGTAGATTCTTATCAGTCTCGCACTTATAACTATCTAAATACGGGACAAATTAAAGAGTCAAAAAGACTAGTATCAACTATCGAGTATACCAGAATTGATTAGGAGAAAACTATATTCACCCACCGAGTATAATACCTACATTGATTTAATTTTTTAATGAGTAATAATTTATCTAATGGGTAGATGTAGCCTTGCATAATAGATCAGGAAAAGAATCATGTTGCATATATCCATGTAGCAGACCCAAAAACTTGTACAATGTCACATTTTGTGCATTATATAATTTCATCACTCTGCATTGAAGTAATGTAGGTAGTAAATGGTTGAGTTGGATGCTAGTGAATGCATGACATGAGAATTATTGTACCCACAGAAAAATAAAATATCCTGAGTTTTAGTCTGTATGTCTCTTAGCCAGGGTTACAAGCGGTGCTATCAGATTCTCAGGCTTCAATCCATGCAACTTGTGAGATACAACCTGATACAATTGAAAATTGAAAGTTATCGAATAAATTTATGGAGCCTTCTTTGAGCTAGGCGCTAATCGATTCTTCTTTTCTTATTAAAGAAATATGGAGTCTAATTGTATTCATTTTAACACTTCAAACTATCAACTTATGAATTGGACTTTAATTTTTTCCCCTGTAAAAGAAGAGACGACATGCTCACGAGAAATTCCTAATTTCTAACAATTAGATGTAAAATTTGCATCTAACAAGTCAATATAGTATATATGGCCAATTTTGAGAGGTAATATATGAGAAGTATACAAACACTAATGATATACAAATGCATAGTATGTTATAGGTATTCACCTAACCCAGCCATAAGCTTGTGCAACCTGGCCCACAGCACGGGCCTCCAAATTCTGTTAATCTATTATATAATTATTGCTGCATATTATTATTATTAGTATGTTATAGCTTTGTGGAAGTGTTTGTTGTTTTTTTCACCAAAAAATAGCATAGATCATGGGATTCATGGGTTCAAACCCTATTAAATGCATACTTTTTATTTATTATTACTTTTTTGGTGTTGACATGATTAATGTAGCTATATATTAAACTATTTTTACTACACTTAATCACTTATTAATACAACAACTCCCTTAAAAAAACTCATAAAAATAATCGATTTTTTCAAAAAATTGTTATTATACAATTAATTTTTATAATTTAATAATTTTTTGTATTTGATGCGACTTTTTATTATTCATTTGTTTTATTTTACCTTTGCAATACATTTGTAAATATAACAAATTATACCATAAAATTTACACATATTGTTGAATTAATGGTCAAGAATATAAGGATCTAAAATTTGATGTTGGCATAATAATGCTTATTTTGTATTACATGCTAAATAACACATAATACTATAAAATATATCTTAACAACACATGTATTGAAAATTTGAAATGCCTCTAATTAGTTATTTAAGACTTACTTTCAAAATTAGCATAGGACCCCCATATTTTTTAGCACGGCCCTGATATTTACCATATTTACTTGTTACAAATAAAATTTACATCTAACTGTTAAAAACCTTGCCCTTAATGTAATCTTTATAATGTCTTCGACTCTTCGATAAGCAAGGTCACTATAAGGTATGTAACATTTAATAGAACATGTATTGTGTTGTAAGTTATACGGAGTAATAAATTCGTGAGTACCAACAACAAATGAGATAAATTGGGACAATAGCCTCAAATCCTCAACTAATGACTTAGCTACCTAGCTTACTAGCTAGTAGCCATTAACTTTCTTCTAATTTAGGAAGAAGCTAGTGTTTACTATAAACAGTGTTTAATGCATACTTGATTTAAGCTTGGTGATGAACAGATTCATGAGTGTTTACTTCAATCGAAAATAACTGAACTGATTATAGCTGAACTGAACTGAAAGTTTTTTATGAAGGATTAATGATTAACAAAATAAAAGAAGAGCTGAACAAAACTGAACCGAGCTGAACTGAACTGATTTTAAACTGAAATAAACATGCCCAAATTGTGTATTTTGTACCTTAAACAAGATATAGAATTTAACACATTGAGTATATAATTCGGGAGCGCAATGAATATATATTAATATTCCTAACCCTTAACAAATGTACATTTATTATAAATCGTTGATTATTCATCGGCCTCTAACAATGCAATGTTTTTGAAAACATCTACTTAGACTCCGTTCTTTTGGGTATAAATTCAACTTATCTCAGTTCAGTTCCATATAATTCAATTTAGTTCATATTAAGTCTTTCTGAGTATATGGTTCAATTCAACTCAATTCATATTTTCTGGGTGAAAAAAAAGACCTTATTAGTGCCCAACTAGTAGTATACTAAGGGTACATTTGGTAGGGTGTAAAACATTAAATAAAAATAGTTTTCCATAAAAAAACTTTTACATTAGAAAACTCATTTTCATAAAAAAACCCTCCATTGTTGGTTACATGTAAAATGATTTTACATTTTACGCATTTTTCATTGTTTGATTAGATAGAAAATCAGGTTTTTCAATTGTAAGGGAAAATGTTTTCCATTCAAGTGTGATGAAAATATTTTCCTCCCAATTTTGGGCGAAAATATTTTCAACATGGTGAAAACTATTTTTCATCCCAAGTTTTACATACTTTTTTATATTTTATACCAAACTAAATAATGTAAAAAATAGAAAAAAACAGTTTTTAGAGAAAACGTTTTATCCCTACCAAACGAACCCTAAAATTGATATTTTCCTCTGTGGTAGTAATAACACACTTTCCTACGCATGGAAATCACTGATAATAGTGATAAACTAGGTAACTAAGACAATAGTACTATCTCCATAATTGATTACTTGCAATAAAGTAAATTTTTATGTCTCACAAATAATACTCCTCTATGATAAGTAATCAATTACGGAGGTAGTATATGAAAATCAAAATGTTAATCAAAATGAACAACCCAGTAGAGGACCATGCATAGATTTTTATTAACTTCCACCTCACCATCACCTTTCTTCTTTATTATTGTCATCCTTTTGCATTGATAACTTCAACTACCTCTTTTATTACATGCACAAACATCACACTAACCTTACACCATCACATTCATCATCTCAGAATCCCTAATAATAATTCAACTTCCCAAAAAAAATTCTGTTTTCTTTCTTTCTTCCTTCTTGTTTGAAAAAAAAAAAAATGTATTGGGAAACAACATTATTGAAATGGAATCTGACATTATTTTCAGTAACATGTTTTATGTTAGCTTTTGTTGCTTCTACAAGAAAAACTTATATTATCCAAATGGATAATTCAGTTATGCCAATGGTATTTTCTAATCATTTTGATTGGTATTCTTCTAAAGTAAACTCCATTGTGAGTAATACTGAAAGCAGGATTATCTACACTTACCAGAATGCTTTCCATGGGCTTGCAGCCCATCTTACTGACGACGAGGCTTCAAAATTGGGCCAAGATCATGGTGTGGTGGGCTTGTTTGCGGAGACCATGTACCATCTCCACACTACTAGAAGCCCAATGTTCTTGGGCCTTAACAGGAAAGAAGTCATCATTGACAAGGCCCAATCCCATTCCAAATCCCAAACTGATGATGTCATCGTCGGGGTGTTGGATACTGGAATCTGGCCCGAGAGCCAGAGTTTCAACGACTCAGGGTTGGGTCCGATACCCAAAAGATGGAAGGGTGCATGCGAGAAGGGTCGGGCTTTTGACCCGGCCCGTCATTGCAATAAGAAGATTGTAGGGGCCCGGGTGTTCTATCACGGATATGAGGCGGCCACGGGACAAATAAATGAAGACACGGAGTACAAGTCCCCTAGGGACCAAGACGGACACGGGACCCACACAGCAGGGACTGTGTGTGGGTCCAACGTGCCTAGTGCAAGCCTATTAGGCTATGCACAAGGCACAGCCCGTGGGATGCACCCACAGGCCAGGGTAGCCGCCTACAAGGTGTGCTGGGCAGGTGGATGCTTCAGCTCAGACATCTTGTCGGCGGTTGACCAGGCTGTAGCCGATGGTGTAGACGTACTCTCCATCTCACTAGGAGGTGGAGTGTCGTCCTACTTTCGGGATAGCCTTTCAGTGGCCACATTTGGGGCAATGGAGAAGGGTGTGTTTGTTTCATGCTCAGCAGGTAATGGTGGGCCCGACCCAATCAGTCTAACAAATGTAGCCCCGTGGGTTGCTACCGTTGGGGCGAGTACATTGGATAGGAATTTCCCGGCTAATGTTAGGATCGGCAATGGGAAGTCATTCAATGGGGTGTCAATTTATAAAGGGAGGATGAAGTTGGCTGCTGATAAGCTTTATCCAGTAGTGTATATGGGAAGTAACTCTACTACTCCAGATCCTGATTCTTTGTGTTTGGAAGGTAATGCATTGTTACTACGTATTATTTAGTGATATGACACAAACAACAATTAATGTTTTAATCCTTATTGATTGATATCAAATAAATTTCGAACATAATACTAACTTTGAAATCGTTAAACTGAACTAAAAATAAGCCATGTGAATCTTTAACCAATATGCTCTTATCTTGTGTGCTCATTTGCTCAATACCCGTGTATGGTAAATTGGTAATTCGGACTAGTGATAGAAACAGACCCAATTAACCTGGACAAATTTATTACCTGCTACATTGAAGAATACTATATTGGCCCATGTATTGTGTAGGTGTAATGTTTCATGATAATTTAATTATGGAGTAATTACTATGGACTATGGTGCATTCAAGCTCAGGGTTAGAATGTTAGATGAAAAATTTAATGGTCTGCAGATTGCAGTTGTAACAAGGATGCATTAGATCTATTCATTGATATTTCTTTATCACATATCACAAATTCACAATTAATATCATACAGCGTTAGTAGTCAGTTGTCGGATACTTGAATGTAACACGTAGTAGTTGAGAAAGCTCATAAAAATAAACTAAGGTGGGTCTTTGAATGATAATTGACGAAACTTGAGATTATTTTTATGGATTTTTCCTTCAAATTAAGAATTTGTATATCATTCAACTCAAAGAACAGACTGAGTTTGACATGGATTCAATTTAAAATTATAAAATTTCGCATAGCAAACTTGGATGTTAATTAAGCTGATTCACCCATTTCATTTTGTATATAATTCATCAGGTACTCTTGATAGACGAAAAGTTCAAGGAAAAATTGTAATATGTGACCGTGGCATTAACCCTCGAGTTCAGAAAGGTCAAGTCGTGAAGGAAGCCGGAGGAGTAGGTATGATTTTAGCCAACACTGCGGCCAATGGTGAGGAGTTGGTAGCAGATTGCCACCTCCTTCCAGCAGTAGCGGTAGGAGAAAAGGAAGGCAACATCATAAAGCATTATGCAATGAAAAACCCCAATGCAACAGCTACATTATCATTCTTAGGGACAAAATTAGGCATTAAACCATCCCCTGTAGTAGCAGCCTTTTCCTCTAGAGGCCCCAACATTCTATCCTTGGAGGTTCTAAAACCTGACATGGTTGCCCCTGGTGTCAACATCCTTGCTGCTTGGTCCGGGAGTTTGGGCCCCTCGGGAGTGTCAGCTGATCAACGAAGGGTTCAGTTTAATGTGTTGTCGGGCACATCAATGTCATGCCCTCATGTAAGTGGGGTGGCCGCTTTGATCAAATCTCGACACCCCACTTGGAGTCCTGCTGCTATTAAATCTGCTTTGATGACTACTGCTTATGTCCATGGTAACACCAACAGACCACTCCTTGACGCAGCTAATGACTCTCCCTCAAGCCTATATGATCACGGGGCGGGTCATATAAATCCGGTTAGGGCTCTCGACCCAGGTTTGGTGTATGACATATCTCCTCAAGATTACTTCAATTTCCTTTGTACACAAAACCCGGCTCCTATGCAGCTCAAAGTTTTCTCCAAAGGTAAAATGGTTTGTCACAAAGGTACCAAGCCAGGGGATTTGAATTACCCTGCTTTATCAGCTGTGTTTCCTTCAAATGCTAGCATCTCGAGTATAACACTGCAAAGAACGGTCACAAATGTGGGTCAACCTGTATCCAGTTACCATGTTAAAGCCACCCCTTTGAAGGGGACTAAGGTGGTTGTGGAACCGAAGGTGCTGAATTTTACAAAGCTGTATCAGAAGTTATCTTACAAAGTCACATTTACAACAGTTTCGAGGCAGCCAAGGCCTGAAGCTGGTTACTTAGTGTGGAAGGATAAAGCTCATAAAGTAAGAAGTCCTGTAGTGATAACTTGGATTCCAGATTTGCCATCAGTTTAAGTCCATAAGAATTTGAGACAATTACCAAGTATATTCGAGGTTGAAGGTGAATTTTCGCGGTAATTTTAGTGGTAAACCAGCAAACTTCTCTGGGTTATGAAATGAATACAGTATTTAGAGAGCTTGTTATTTATATTTTCTTCTAATAAGAACAAGATTTGGACACTCAAGTTTTTACACGTACGATGTAGTACTGATATGAAGGGAAAACTTGCTGTAAAATCTTTCAATAGCTTTTGACTAGTCGATAGGAAGAATACCTAGATGTATGAGAAAAACATGGGGTATTCGGTGAATTTTGAAAGCATTGAATTTATTCCATGAATAAACTAAAAGCTCCAAGATATTACTTATTACACGAAAAAAGTGTTTCTTTTTTATTTTCTCAAGTGATATAAATGATCGAATATTATGCACATACTACATAAATAAGCTTATAAACTTATAATTACTAGCTAACATTTAGTTAACAAAAAGCAGCAGTAGTTGCAGGTTGCTGATCATTAGTAGGTTGTGATCCAAAGCTAAAAAGTTTGGGCATCAATTTATTCTTCAACATGTTATTATTTGATATTGAATCTCCCCTTTTTGTCTTCACCTCAACAATTACCAGTTGTTTAGTCAGTTGGTTAATCTCCACCGTAGCAACAAAATTCCCAGTTCCTACCAAGTCCACCCCACATTCTTCCTTCCTCCTGTGGAGCTTCAAGTTTAGTTCAGCTGCGACTTCGCTAATCTTGGCAATGATCATATCCACAGGCAAACTTGAAAAGAATTTCTCAACATTCTCATAAGGGCTACATGTTTGGTTGAAGTGTCCTGACAGGCCGAGGCTAGACGAGGAGGCAATCAAATCAAATGCATTCATTTGCAAAGTACTAGTACTTTGTGTAACAGAAGGTGGTTTTACAGAAAAGAAGTTACCATACATGTCATGGTCGCCGCTGTAATCATGGTAAAATGGAAACTTGAACTCTGGGCCTTTACCATCAAATAAGCCACCTTTCTTGAACCAAGGGTCTTGGATGATCTCATTGATTGTGATTCGAGTTTTTGGTTTGGTGTCAAGAAGACGACCCAAGAGTCGAACAAGATCAGGCGACATCCAATTAGGACATCGATAATCTCCACGACGAATCTTCCTATACAAAATCCTTGGGTTAAGATCATCGAATGGCAAGTATCCTGCTGTAAGAACATACAATATTACCCCACACGACCACACATCAAACTTTGCACCATCATAAGACGGTGTCTTCTTTAACATCTCTGGAGCCATGAACATCGGTGTGCCACATAATGTTTGGAGTGACCCAACAGCATTATTAACTGCACCAAGCCCAAAATCCGAGACTTTAAGCTTTGCATATTTATCCAACAATAAATTGCCTGGCTTTAAGTCACGGTGATAGACACCCTTAAGATGACAGTATCCAACGGCGGAAATAAGCTGTTGGAAATACTTTCTGCTGAGCTCTTCGCTAAAGCGACCCTTTGTCAACTTAGCGTAGAGCTCACCACCCTTAGCAAGCTCCATAACAAAATAGATTTTTCTTTTGCAGGCTAAAACCTCATACAAGCGGATGATGTTTGGGTGTCGAAGACGGGCCATGATGGCTATTTCACTCTTTATGTTGGACATCATATTCTTCTCTATGATCCTCTTCTTGCTAAACACTTTGATTGCCACCATTTGACCGGTGTGGATGTTCTTTGCAGAGTAAACTTTTGCAAATGCGCCACACCCTAACAGCCGACCTGCTGCATATTTTTCGAAAAGTACGTTTTTCTCCATTGTTAAGATCACCGTACCTCTCTTTTGATGTTCACTAATATGAGTATAATAAAATGTGGGTGTGGAAATTCGAGCAGGTGAAGGATGTTCCTTATGAAGGAGAAATGATAGAAACTTTAGAAGTTTAAATGTTCTTGGTTGGCTTAGTAGTCTATAAATAAAGAGACTTTTGCAACAATTGACATTTGAAAGGGGCATTTCAATACCAATGGCCTTTAATATTCAAATAATATGTATTGTTTATACTTCACCAAAAGCTAAACATTTACTAAGCCATGATTATTACTACCTCCGTTAATTTTTAGTTGCAACACTTGAATTTTTTATATCTCACAAATAACATAAGTGTTGCATCTAATTATTAACAGAGGTAGTATTATTATTATTTCATCATTATAAGAAAAAATAGATATGCTTAATTAAGCTTCCACCATTTTTTATACTCGATTATTATTTTTCAGTTGTTCATCCATAACAAGTTACTAGTTAGTAGTATTCATATATTGATTTGCACGACAACAATAAGCATATGACAAAGCCATAAATATATGTAGCTAGTGTTCTACTCAATTAAATCTAAGCAAAGGGAATAACATTTTTTTTTTTTTTTTTATGTCGGATTAAATAACAGCGGATGAAGAATATCTTAATGAGACGACATATAGTTCGTGACTTCGTGTAGTGATTGTCATATGTTGCTAAATGAAATAATATCCCCACATAATGTCGCCAAAAGAGTCAAGAAGGCAACTTATTTAGGGCTGTTGGAGTTTGAGAATAGGTGAGTTGAATTATTCTAGGCTAATATTAATTACAGGGCTTAGGACAATTGTTGATAATCAAATAACAGTTTTTTAGTGCGAAAAATTATTGACAATTCTGAATGTAAAAGAGACAAATTGTTGAATAAAAAAAAATGATAAAATAAGCAAGAGTCGTGTTTACTATTTAGCTAAGCCACTAAGCTGATGGACTAAGTAAGACAAACAGATTACCCAGCAAAACTTTTATACAATATGAACTTTAGTCAGATATTGGTTGGTATTAAGATGTATTAAAGTGTGAATCAATTAACAAAGGTCGACCATTAGGTAAATGGATGAATAGAAATCATAGATTTTTAAAATTTTGTTAATTGAAAGAATATTACATTCAGCAAAGTATTCTTCTTGTCAATTTTGATTACTTTGTTTAACTTTTATAGTGTTATTTGTATAAAATAATGTTAATCAGTTTCAATTAAAAAAAATTTACTTCAAATCTAATTATCATAATAAGATTAAACTCTATACTACCCGCGCGCAAATTATTATGTGCTCCCAGGAGCACAATTTGTAATATACTCTTGGGTGCGTGTGATACATACGCTGTGTGGTGTAGCATAATATTCATTTCACAGAAAGTAATATTCATTCTGTAGATTGTAGTATTCATTTCCCAATAAATAATGTTTCTAAGCAATATATTCATCATTTATTTATTAAATTTTTCCTATTGCTAATATTGTTGAACTAAATCAGATAAAAAAAGTTAATATTCATATTTGAGCATGAAATGTTCATAAGTAAAACCATTAACCTTTATTTTGGAAGTATTTATTATGCTCAAACTTGTGCTAATAAGAGTGAGTTTGCAAAACTCATTTTTCAATGGCAATATTATGTGTTCAACACACGATTTTTATTTCCAATACATATTATTCATATTTCAATGAGTAATATTAGAAACAATGAGTTCTAAGTTTTTAATCTGAAAATTCCAGTATTAAAGTAATAAATTCTTGATTTATATGAGTTTTAATGATTTAAACTTCAATATTATGATCATGAATTGTTGTTAGGTGAATTTATGATGATTTTATAAAGTTTAGATTGATTTTTAAAGGCTTTAAATATAAAATAAATTGCTGCCCAAATTTTGTAATCATGAAATTCAATAGAATAGATATTATGAACATGTTTTGGCTTATGAAAAATTATTCTTTGAGTGACGTACACTTTTGCNATTCCAGTTCTTGTTGAGTGACGTACACTTTTGTGTGTAATATTCACTTTGTACAGAGTAATATACATTTGTTCAACTTTTGAATTTAATTATCTTTAAATCAATCTTTGATGAGTAGTATTTTTTTTTTTGATAATTAATATGCATTTTTATGTATGTAATATTTATTTATATTGAGTAATATCGTTTATTCAATCTTTGAGCTTATTTATTTTTATTCGGAAGCAAAAATGTGATATTCATATTCTAATGAATAATATTCATCTAGAATACATGTCATATTCACTTCTTGATGTGTAACATTCAATTCTTTTCTTTTAGTTTTGCTTGTTATTCATCTACCATTAGTTCACATGCTTGTTCATTTTTGCACCTGCAAAAAAAAANNNAAAAAAAAAAAAAAAAAAAAAAAAAAAAAAAAAAAAAAAAAAAAAAAAACTGCAAAAAAAAAAAAATTAAATTGTTTATATTCCTTACACTAAGGCATAATATATTTTTTTTGCTTCTCATATATTCATCATTTGTAACTCTATGTTGTAAAGTTTCATAATATGAATTTTACTTTTAAGTATTGAATGTTCAATGTGATATTTATATTTTAGAGAACAAGATTCATTAATTAATAATTAATATTCTATTTTATAAAATGAATGTGTACATTTTAGATGATTTAGTGAAGGAAGTGAATATAACATTCAATAAAATGAATATTACATTGAGCAAAATGAATATTACATTGCAAAAAATGAATATGATTCAGATCTGAATCAAAATGTTACTTTTAATATTATTTGAACAAAAATTGTTTAGTATATGCATTTTTCATTGAAAAAAAAAAGTGAATATTACATTATAAATAATCAATATTACGTTAGATAGACTAATATCAAGCAAAATACTCACTTAATATAGCACAATAATCGTAATTGAAATACACATACCTATGTTTTTTAAAATCATCTTCAAATTCTGCTTGAAATTGATTTACATCTTGAATGTTTTTATCATTTTCTTCTATGATTTTCAATTGATCTTCCATTGTTGAAGTTTAATCTGGAAATTATTAGATGAAATTGGCAGAGATGAGAGAAAAAAAGAATAATAGACATGAGAGAGAGAATTGAGTGATAAATTACGAGAATTAACTGGAAAAAAATAGGAAGAAGTTGATTTTAGAGGAGCATGATATAACAATTGCTATACTACCATATGTGTTTTTTTTTTTTTTTTTTGAGGCTTAAGCCCAAGTTTTGCCCCTAGAATTCGAGTGGGGGTACTAAGCCCACATCCTCAATATGTGTTGTTGACTTATTGTATTGTACTTATATATATATATATATATATATTTTTTTTTTTGGCAGAAGTACTGTATTGTACTCGTATATCGATAGGTGTATGTTGTAAAAAAGAGCGCAACATCACATTAGCTTGCCAATGCTTCTGGAGTTTATGGACTGTGGAATTGTGGATGCTGCTCCTTAACTTGGCAATACTGATGACTGAGGAGCAATGAAGAAAATGTCAGATTGTAAAGATGGAGGGACCGAGGGAGTACGCACTCTTTTTCACTCTCTAGTAAGTTGGTACTAGTAGATTACTGGTTATTTCTTGTAAGTTGTTTTTTAAATGTCTGAATATGCATTAACATATCTATATCACTGTGAATTGGTAGTTATTTCTTCTATGCATCACCATATTCAGATATTCAATAATAGTGAATAATATCAGACTATACATTAAAAACACCTCTTCTTTGACTTGCCCAATTTGTCCAGCTGATTTACACTGACCATCTTCTTTTCAATACCGTCATGCCCACCAGTAAATTCTGTCCGACAAGTTATCATATCAGAATGGCACAAGGAATTGGCCCAAGCTTTTCCCAGCCCCGCGACATACAAAGAAGATTGCAGTTCACTTGAGAAATGCTTACCTTCTCTATCTCTTTGAGATGCTACTGTGATAGTGGTAATCATATTACTAGAATTGAACAGGTGATGATGCTCTTGGCGAATTCTTAATGTATTTTCCACATATTTCTGGTCTGGAATTGGTCTGTGTAAATTTGTGAGATCTTTCTTGGCTAGCTGTATAAACAATTTCTCCAAAACACATGCATGCCTCAGATTCGGGAAAACGGGCAGTTAATACTTCAAGGCATCACAGTCTAGATGCTACACCCAAAAGAGTAACTAGTTAGTATCTCAATTTCACGCTTCAAAAACTTAACAAGAAGAGAAAAAACATGAGTAAAAAAAATAAAAAAAGTAACAGAAGCAGAGATGTTCAGACATACCAGAAGGGAATCTTGTCCCAAAATGAAACGCCCAACAAAAAACGCAGATCTGATGAGGCTAAGAAACTTCTGATTAGAAATTGGAACATATGGTTCAAAATCTCTATCTACTAAAGTTTGTATTTCTGCTTCAACAAGAGAACTTATTGGATAGATAGAATAATCATCAGATAATTTATCAGTGTAATTAAGGAGCTCTAAATTAGGAGTATGAAAGCAAGTTAAGTAATTATTATCACAGTCATCTCTATCTCTTTCCTATACTAAACACAGTCTCTTAAGCGAACGCGAATAGATAGCTAAGTGATCAATATGTTCTGTGAAGCCCTTGGCTGTGAGGCCTTCGAGTAAGGGGCAGCCTGAAAGTAGTGCTGTAAGAAAGCTAATCTTGGAAATGAAACTTACAGACAAGCGGAGTAGTTTTAAGTTAGGAAGACAAAAGGATGGCATATCAGAAATCTGATCAAGACCAAGGTTCACATCAAGCTTCAGCACCTCCAACGTTTTATAAGTGAAAATTTCAAGAGGCAGCTGAGCATCACCAGGTTCTTTTACCAGAGTGCTGAGGTCAAGCTCCCTAAGACTGAAGTGGGTCAATGGAAAAGAAGTCCAGTTAATAACCTGCGGATATTTCAATCCAAGAAGACAATCCTGATCACATAGACCAGAAGGATCAACCCTTAGAGGATAATTGCCATGCTGTAACTTAAAGGTGTGGAAGTTCACACCCACCCGAAGTCTAGACTTGGTGGGAGTTTCAGACCCGTGAGCTGAAAGAACACTATCTACAAAGGTCACAAAAATGGGGAACCACTGAACTGCATTAGGACGTCTTAAACAATGTGAAAAATCAAAGTCAAGGCTAGGAATAAAAGGAAAAACACACCTAAATCGCTTCGACAATACACAAATAACAGTAACATTCTTGGGTAGGAAGCAAAGAAAAGATGTTAATCAACAATTCATCATGTAATGTAGTAAGCCTATCTAAGGGTGCGGCGAACAAATCGCCACTGCGCTTGCAAAATGTTATTGTTGAGGATGGAGCAACCTCCCTTCCATAATGTATACCCCTGCATCTTTAATAGATACAAAATTAATCAATAATTTGACAAATTACATCATTCTCAAAACTAAAATATTAATATATAATTGACTCAACGCAATAATTACGAATTAATATTGTAATGACATGAACAATTTTTATCTAACATATATCAATTAAATAATTAGTAAAGTGGAGTAAATTCCTAAGTAACATCATACTCAAATTAAATTAGGGATGACAATGGCAACATAATGGCTCGAATTTTCAGCAATCGTAACTATAGTAGTTCAATAATCCACCTTATCCACCATACAACAAGTCAAGAACTCAAAATTAAATGATCGAAATGATAGTGTGAAAATTAAATTAATGATCAAAACCCTAGATTGTGAAATTTATTCTCAATAAAAGAATCTTACCTCAGAAGCTGTTCAAACGGAAGATAAGATCAACAGAAGCTGAGAACTCAAAGTACGCTTCAATAGAAGAGTGTACAAATCACGGAATAGAATGACTGAATTTGGTAGAGTGATGAACAACATAACAACTGAAAAAATCTTGGGTGCTTGGAGAGGAGGTAACCTTATATGCTAAGAGTGGCGGATAGCTCAGGCGATCAGAGCTCAAGATCGTCATATTGTTGCACCTGAGACTCTACTCTATATGACTATATCCATGACTATATATACTCCGTACTACTTCCTCTGTTCCATTTATTCGTCACGTAAGATTCTATATTATCATGACATAAAATGTATGGCGGCATGGTTATATAAATATCATATTTGAAGATACATCATACATAATGAAACACACTTTACAAGTCCTGACGGCCTAAATGTTAGGTGTATTTTTTGACTTGTATATATATTTGGTTTATCTCAAATATCTTTTAAAATTATAATAATTGAATATTAATAAAGTATTTATGAAGGCGAATCAAACAAGACTCGTATAACTATATTATGTTTTATATATTCAAAGTAATTTACAAGATTATCCCAAACATATCAAACATTTACAACGGCGGGAGTAGTATACTACCCTATTGGGGCGTTTGTCCGTTTGATAAGTGGGAATGAGGATTCATGGAATAGAGGGTGGGAATGGGGATGAGAATGAATGGGTGGGAATAAAAGAAAAAATCTCAATCCCATGTTTCGTATAGATAGGGAATATATTTAGGAATATGTTGAAAATAAATTATGTAATCACTCAAGTACCCCTACAAATATTCTTCACTCTTCTTATTACTAATGACATTTTTGTCATTTTGCTTCTAATTTTATTCCCTACCCCTAATACTTGGCCCCTAGTATAGAAATGGTGGTAAATGGGAATAGCCGACTCTTGACACCAAAATTATACTCCCTCCGTACCAATTTACTTGCTACATAGAGGGATGAAACAAAATTTTATGCATCATTTTCGATGTGGGAGCCATCTGTTTATTTATGTGTTAAAAGGGTAAAGTGAGATTAAATCTTAGTTGAGTAGTAGTTAGAAGGATAAATTAAGATTAAGTAGATGCAAAATGACAAAAATGAGGACAATAAGGTAAAGATACATGTGGACCCTACTTACCAAAATAAGTAATGTAGCAAGTAATTTAAGATTTCCATTAAAAAGAAATGTAGCAAGTAAAAAAAACAGAGGGAGTATATTTTTAGGTGTCAAATCTATCCAAATAAGAGAAAAATATATTAGATAATATTAGTTGTTGAGATTTAGGATGTTAGCAAATACTATTATCTTATTCTCCAAGCAAATATTATCTTTTAAATAGGCACTAGTTTAGGGTTTTGAAGAGGTAGAGATGGAATAAATCACAAGACCCCATCACCTCTCTAGTCCCTACTAACAAATTGTAGGCAAATAGTCCAGAATAAGTCGATAAGACTCCGGTACTATTAGAAAACCTTAATCTAAACCCCTCTTCAGAGAGGAATCAAAGTAACAATAGTTGTAAACCATAAATTATCAATAAAAATATTGTTAACCATATTATTTATATCTATTATTATTAATTTGCAAGTATGAATTTATGGTATACACTCATCTAATAATTCCATTCCTATTCCTCTCATTTTCTTCAATTCTCAATCTCCAAACATGGGAATAACTCAAATAAGGGGTATTGAAATTATTAGTCCCATTCTCACTCCTTATTGTCACATACCAAACACACCTTACATACTAAAAGTCCTGCTTAGTGCTTACCTCATAAACAACGTGTGTCAATTTCTCATTCACCTTTTTTTCCTCTAAATACTACATTAATTATTGGACCTATTTTTAATACTAGGTTCTAACATATGCTTTATTTAATATATATACACTAAATTCTATGGAGTATTTTTCTACTCAAATATATGCTTCATATATGGTTTTGTCCTGAGAAAATATATGAGAAAAAAAATATATGGTTTTCTACAACTTCATATATGGTTTTGTCCTGAGAAAACCATCATTGAAGTCAAACCCAAAAGACCCAAAAATCCAAAATCGAAGGAGCAAGTTCCTAAACCAAAACCTAAAATCGAAAATCGTAACACGAAAATCCAAAATCGAAGTTGCAACGCCCAAAATTACAGCCCCAAAAAACAAAATTGAAACCTTGTTATGAAACCCCTAAATCTAAAATGTTAACATTATGGCTATCAATTTGATGTTTGCTTGATAGCGATAGTGAGTAAAATGACTTCGTGACGACAGTGACGAGATAGATGTTTTGATTATGACTGAATTTTTTTTAGAGAGGGTGGTGGTGGTAACTTAGGTGAGCATGAGTTTTTTTGGGTGGAGAAAATAGGCTATTGGTGTTGATGACGGTGGAGGTGGTGATTGCTTGGTGATAAGGTGGGGCTTTGAGAGGGGATATAAAGTTTATACGAGTTTTATGACGAGTAAATAAATAAATCAAAAGTTTTCTACTTTTGGAAAAACTGAATTCCATTCACTACCGACATTATTTTTTTTTTCATAAAATATTTTCCTAAAAAACAAGAAAAATAATATACATAATCCTAAAGATTACACATAAGAACTAAGAAACTTAAAATGAAAAGAAAAAGTTAAATTAAACATTTACTATCTCAAAAGATCTAATTTTATCCTAAAATTCTAAATTATTTTCAAGGTTTTTTTTGTATTTTAGTACCTTTTATTTTCCAATTTTTAAATTTTAGTACCTTATGTTTATATTTTTTAATTTAAGTACCTTAGGTTTCCAAAATACACAAAAATTAGTACCACTAACAGATTCTGTCAAAAACTCCGTTTGGTGGGCCCACTTTTCGCTAATTAAGGTCATTACCTTCCTTTCTTCAACTAAAATTGGTCATGTTCTTACTCATCTCTTATATTTAACAACTTTCTTTTAATAATCAACCCTAAAATCCTTATTTGAACCTTAATTTTTTCTCCCCGTATTTTGGATATCAATGGAATAACCCCAAAATCCCCAAATCTTACAAATTAATTGAACATTCCCAATCAATAGAATAACTCCAAATCAATTAGAACCCTAACTTTTGGAAGGTTAATCTAATTTGTGTACTACTTTAATGATTGTTTGTTACTACACTTATCATAAGAGAAAGATTGGATTGTTCACTTTAATTTTAAATCGTTAAAACCTAAATTTCAAATTATTTAATAAACCCTCAAATCAAGTGTAAAATTTCAAATCAATTAGAACAATAACTCTTGAGTAGTTAATCTAATTTGTGTACTTGTGTTGATTATTGTTTGTTCTTCACTTATATGTGGAGAATTAAAGAATGAATTTCAAGTAAAATTTTTAGATTAAATAAAAGTTTAATCGAGTATAATATAAGTTAAATGAACGTTTAATGGAGTATAATATAAAGAGAGAAATTATTTTTTGGAGGAAAGAAAAGGAGAAAAGGTGAAAAAAATTAAAAATACAATCATTGGTGGACCCCATTTGACGGATTTTTTGACGTAATCTGTTAATAGGTACCAATAGTTAGTTTCTGGAAAACATAAGGTAATAAAATTAAAAAAAAAAAAAACATAAAGTACTAAAATTCAAATATTAAAAAATAAAAGATACTAAAATATAAAAAAGTTTAGTTAAAATTTCTAACACGTGACTTTAAGCTATAATCGGGCTGTAATTGAAGTTCACCGATACAAACCAAGATTCCATTAATCTAACCGCCACCCCAAAACAGCAAATTTCGCCGGAAAAATGACGACATTAAACCTGATAGCAATCAGAGACGGCGAAAGCAACGGCGGATTTAATTCTCCGGCGAAAGAGAAAGCTGCAATAAGAGGTCCTTTCCAACACCGCTTCCATATTTTCCGGCGACTTCGTCACGTTGCTAAGCTTAAGCTCTTTTTCGTAATATGTGCCTTTTGCGGTTTTTTCTGGATACTCTCTCTAATTCCTTCTTCTTTGGGTTGGAACATTCAATCTTCAACTTCTTCCTTTTCTCCTTCTAGGTAACTATTTATACTTCTATTTTGTATAACTTGTTGCTTTGATTTTAGGTTTTGAGTTAGTAAATTGTGGTTTTCAGTTTAAGATTAAGCTTATAAGTTTAAATATTTGTTGAATTTGATCTATATTTTGTTCATTGATAAGTTAGGGGGTTTGAACGATTTATTTCTATATTTGATGATGGTTAGTTTAAGATTATGCATATGTTTGCAAAGCTATATTGTGGAATTTGCAAAGCAGATTTGATGATGGTTAGTTTAAGTTGGGAATTACTAATGTAGACTGAGATTGCTACTAAGTACTAACACTATGTTTCCATAAGGAAACAAGACTTTCTTATTGGAGCATTAATATAGAAATTATCTAGTGTTTGAACGAATCCGTTTTGATGGTACCTTAATCCATAGTTTTGGACAGGATATTAGTATATTAGTTTGTTTTCTACTACTTGTATGATTATTTTCATTTTTGAAAATTGACTTGAAGTTTTGGAGGGTATAACATAGCCCAAAGGGTAAAGACGATGTAGGCGAAACTTGGAAATTAAGTTGTAAATCTATGAATCATTTCATTCGTGTTTTGATTCAAATATGAGACTAGTAAAATATCATATTGGTAGAGCTTGAAAAAAGCATAAATATAATGAAATTCGAGGAGAGTTTATTACTAGCTATCTACATCAATTTTGGTCCATGAAGAGACCAAGTTGATGTAACTTTGTCAGGTTCAGGTGGATTAGTTTAAAGGGGTAGCTCTTTGGCTCCTTTTATACTCTTCAATACAATCATTTTCATGGAAATCAAGTAAGAGCTTAACAGTAGTAACTTACTTTTATTTTTAAGATGCCTTTCATTTTGTAATTAGTATCGTTTTTCCCACGTAATGTAGATACATATACCAAAGATGAGGAACAATAGTGTGAAAGACTGAAAGTTGAACAACCATAGGTGTGTATTGTTCTTGCTTATGTGTGCATATAGTAGAGCTGAAGCGTTCAGATACCATCATATGACTTTCCGGTGTTTAGACTCTAGATATCTTGTTTTGTTTTATTTTTTTTATTTTTTTTTGTAACTTTATCATGTGGCATCTTCTTGGATTGTGGAGGCCATTAATTGACAAGGCACCAAAGAAGCAGAACCTAAAGATTGTTTCAACTGATATGTTTCCTTTCCATCTTTTCTTCTTTTTATTGTAGAGGTGGTTATACAGTACTGATCAACACATGGAAGCGCAATTCACTTTTAAAGCAATGTGTTGCTCATTATGCTTCATGCCATGGGACTGATGCAATACATGTGATATGGAGTGAGAGTGATCCACCTTCTCCTAGCTTGAAGGATTATCTCAACAATGTTGTGATATCAAAGTCCCATTCTGCCTATAAACCCACCTTTAAGTTTGATGTAAATGAGGAGGATAATCTGAACAACAGATTTAAACCAATTAAGGATCTGAAGACTAACGCAATTTTCTCCATTGATGATGATGTCATCGTACCTTGTAGTGAACTAGACTTTGCTTTTACTGTGTGGCAAACTGCTCCATCAACAATGGTGGGTTTTGTTCCTCGCATGCATTGGCTGAGTGAAGAGGTAGGCTTATAGATATTGATCTTCAATACTTTATTGAACTTATTGAGAATCATTCTATCGTTGGCTAGTTCCATGATTCTATCCCTCTGTGTGCTATACAAGAATCTGAGGAAATAGCCTGGGATAAAATGACATTATGTCACCATGAGCTGCTAATCTGTATGTTGCCTTGTTGGTATGTCCAAAAACCAAAAACACTGCTCTTTAAAGTTCTGGTCTTTATATGTTTTAGATAAGAAAGGGCTTTTATTAGAAGTTTGAAATTAATTCTTAAATATTACATCTAGAAAACAAGTCCACAAAACCTTGTCTAACAATCATTTTTTAAAACCTCGTTCCTTGCTGTAAATAAACCCTAATTCGCTGGTTCTAGAGTTTTCTTCACTTCATGTACTCAGACATGTGTCTCAAATCTTTATTCATTAACTGGCTTAAGAAGATTTTGCCCTTTTGCACAAAATACAAACCTATTATCTTAAGAAGATTTTTCCCTTTTGCATACGATGTTTTGTTTCTTTGGGACCAAGAGCAACAATGCCAAGCCTGAATGTCAAAGAATTATATTTCATGGACTGCTTTGGCTGTGGTCCTTTCATTTTCTCTTTTCCCTTTTTTTTCACTCATCTTTTTTCTATGACAGAAAGACACTCATGCATCTTATAAATATGGAGGATGGTGGTCTGTTTGGTGGACGGGAGCCTACAGTATGGTTTTGTCAAAAGCAGCATTCTTTCATCGAAAATACCTGGATATGTATACTAATCAAATGCCTGCATCCATCCGTGATTATGTGATGAGGGAGAGGTCTGGGCAATTGTGTTTTTTATTTGTTACCTTTCCCCAACAGCTTAATTTCATCGCTTGACGTTGCTAGCTTGCTGTTATTTCCTTATCACAGAAACTGTGAAGATATTGCAATGTCGTTCCTTGTTGCCAACGCAACATCTGCTCCTCCCATTTGGGTGAAGGGTAAGTGCTGCTTTGATTTCAAAAATTTTGCTATTGTGATATCGAAGTCATGCAATCTTGAATTCAGTGGAACACTAAATCCTATACCAAATTGCATTTTCTATGCTTTTCTCCTAGACTTCTTCCCTAGTAATTAATGGTTTACAAATGAAGAGCTTATGTTGTAGTAGATGTTTTATTATTAAATATTAGATGTGTGTCAGAACCCCTTTGTCTACAGCTAGATCCCATGGTTTCACATCAGATACTTCCAACTTTTGCTTTGGTTTAGATGAAGAAAATAATTCAAGCTTTATAGCCTATGAAATTAGATTATTCCGTCTCTATGTCTCCATCTCACCATAAATCCTAATGTGATTGATAGATTTGGATTCTATTTATTGTTGTTTTGTCTTAAATTGAATCGGGAAAGCATTTATTATCTCAACTACATGATCAAAAGGCTTCACTAAAATTGGAAATTGGCATTCAGTTTGGCCTCACAAGATATATGAATTGATGGGATGTACTTGTATAATTTTTTTTGGTGCTATAAATTACAAAATTATTCTCATGTTACTTCCAAATCTGCACTTCGGGAAGCTGCTATGATGGTGGATAGGTTCATACTAAATTGCAAGCCCATTGAATTTCAGTTACATACTCTTCTAAGAGATTTTGGTCACCTAAAGTGAATGCCAAGTCTAATTGAATATTTGATAACTACATGATTTATAGGTAACCTTGAAATGTTTTAGCTACACTTGGTTTAATGGTTGTGACACCTCTTAATCAATCTTCAAGAGTGTTTGTAGAATTCTAGATATTAGTGTTTAGGAATCTTGAAGTTTGATCCATCAGGAGCGTAGGAGCCTAGAAAACAGAGACAGTCAAATTGTAGGTAGTTGGCTTTTCTTATTTTTGGGTTGGGGACTTGGGGAATGCACGTGCATCAAGTCTCAACCTAAATTGGACAAGGCTTAAAATTGATAGAATTGTGTGAGGGGAAGAGGTAATTTCTATCCATCCTTCCATAATCCTGCTCATGTTCCTATATTATTTTTCCCGGCATCCCCTGAAAATCTTGAAAATAGGTATTTGTTGCTCTCCTGACTTCGTGTTATTAGCTTTCTAGCCATTTTTAAAAATATGGGGATCTTCCCTTGATTTGAGGGTCAACATGTTAAATTTTAGGCCAACATTTTTTCAGGATCACCCTAAAAAGCGCTTCGTTTTCGGCTTTCGGAGGACCTTCCACAACTGCCTCTCGTTTCTCCTCAAATTTCACATACTTGCTTCTGGTAAACTTGTAGCTCATGCTAGTTTTTAGCCTCTAAAAACTTGTTATGTTTTTTATTTGGAGGATTCCCGAAAAAGGGCAAATTAGTCTTTATTGTGATTTGGGGACCATCTTATGATCTTTCAAACCCTGAGAAGCTGTTTGAAAGCCCTCTTTTGATCATAGGGGCACTATAGTAAATTTGTGGCTATATTCTTTTTTGGACCATGCAACTTCCAAAAAGTGTGGATTATAGTGTTCATTTTTTGCATTCGGAGGATTATCTCGGGCTCCGTCTTGTATTTCTCCCACGTGTTGTAGATAACCCCTTGGACATCTCACGCTCGGTTTCAGCCTCAAAAAACCTTTTATTTCCCTCTTTTGAGAATTTTCAGAATAGGGCACACTAGTTTTTTTCTCTTTCCCAAGACCGTCTTATGACCTTTTGAACCTCAAAAAACTGCTTTAGGGGCCCTCCTTTGCATAAATGGGCATTATGTAAATTTACGTTAATTTTTTTTCCCCGAGACCCAGAACTCTAGAAAAGTGTAAATTGTAGCCTTTATTTTCGGCTTCCATCCCGAGCTGTCTTTTTTTTCGCCTTGCACCATGTGTTTAAGTGATCCTAAGATGCCCCACACAGTTTCAACCGGTGTAATTTGAAATCCTAGAGAACAAGCTGGGATATGGCACCAGAATTCTGCCGTTAAATAGGGTAAAGCATTTGTAGAATTGAAGTCAATATTGTATAAGAATCTACTAAAGTAATCGTAAACTTGTATAGTTTGTATAAATGTTCTTGAACAATCAGACTCGTAGAACTGTAAAAGTACATGGTTTTGGGTTTGATCAATCAAGGAGGGTTTTTTGTGGTAGAAAAAGGGCTTAAAATAAGTAAATCAAGGAGGCTTTCACTAGGGCATTTGAACAGGGCTGTTGTGCATTTTCCTTTGATAAAAATTAAAAGAAAGAGAAATGATCAGGCTTTATTATCCTATATCATGCAGGAAAACTTGAATTTTTTGCATTGACTGAACACTTTGTTTTGCAGGAAAGATACATGAGATTGGATCATATGGCATAAGCAGTTTGAAAGATCACAGTAGCAGGAGGCACAAATGCTTGAATGATTTTGCTTCTCTCTACAGTGCTCTTCCTCTCGTTTCAACTGATGTAAAAGCTGTGGATGCGAGGAAAGATTGGTTCTGGTAGCTGCTTCTGTCCGAATGTAATTGATCTTATCCCCACGATCTTGCTCAATTTTGTTTAATTTTAGTCCAAACAAAGTAAGATTGGCAGTATTTTAAGTCCCTTTGTGTAATATATCTGTGTGTAGCTGTAATGTATGTAATGTAATCAGTAGCTAGTACTCTGTTTTTAGATCAATATGATCTTCTTATTGGTAGAATCTGACTACCCGAGTCAATGATTTATATTACTGCTAAGTGCTAACTACTGACTTTTTTAAGTGGTTAGCTGGTAATGATTGTGGTAATGAATGTAATTGAAGCAAAAGCTAATTAGACAAACTTGTTCTTTATTAGCTCAGGTAAGTTGAGCAATGAATGCAAGCTAGCTAGCATTCGAGCAACGTAGAAACAGCTATGATATGTTTAGTTGATAATGATGAGGGTGTTTGGCAATCATTTACAAACTTTTAGTAGTGAAATTTAATTACTCCCTCCGTAACTTTTTAGTTGCTACGTAATTTAGATTTTTAACATTATTTATAGGGTAATTTTGAGTATTTTATACGTAATGAAAAATGTAGTCATATGAGATTTTTTTTCTATTTGTCTCAATGTAAAATTTTCAAATATATAATTTTTTGAAATATATAATTGGAGATGTTAAAAGTTGTTTATTAGTGGATGTGAAAAAGTAAATGTAGCAAATAAATTAAGATAGAGGGAGTATATGAAATTTTTTGCGTTGATCAATAGTGTAATGGTGTCTCATTCTGAAGCACAAAAACTTTTCGGATCTAGAATTTTGATGTTTTAGAAATTTATATACTTTCAAACAATTTGAAAAGGTTTCTAAAACCTATTTAAAAAACTCGGCGTTGTTTTAATATGAAGAAATTTCATGTGATGTAAAATAAATTATTTTAGAAATTTTGTGGCTAATAGAAGTGTTTTTTAATTATATTGAGACATGTGATTGTGTGATGATTTTTTCATGACCCAAATCACGTGTCTATATTACATTTTTTTTACTGAATCCCTCCCAAAACTTCAAAAAAGGTTTTTTTTTCCTTATCCCAATACTATGTTATGAGTTTTCTAGATATGAGGGACAATATGTATAATTTTAGGCCAATTTTTTTGGGACCCCGAAACCCCCATAAAGCTTGACTTTCAACCTTTGTTTTCAGCTTTTAGAGGGGCTTTCAAAGCTTTGTCTCGTTTTCCTCTCCAAATTTCACCCACATGCTTCTGAAATCTTGAAATGGCACACAATCGCTTTTAGCCTCTAAAAACTTATAATGTTTTGTCTTTTAAAAAATTTATGAAAAAAAAACACAAGACTTTTTTATAAATCTTGGGATCGTCTCATGACATTTAGAATGTGTTAATTATCTAAGGGACATCATATCTAAGGGTCTTCTTTCGATCCTGGGGACATCATATCAAATTTTCAGGAATTTTTTGCTTTTCCCTGAAACTTCCAAAATGTGTTAATTATAGCCTCGTTTTTAGTTTATGAAGGACTGTCTCGGACACAAACTTGTTTTCGCTTTATATTTCTCCCACGTGTTGTATGTGATCTCCCACGCTCGTTTAAGCCTCTAATATTTTTCTTCTATTTTCGAAAAAGAGGACACTAATCTTTTCACTCTTCCATGACTCATTTAACGACTTTTTGAATCATGAAAAATTGCTGGAGAAGCCTCTTTTGAACAAAAGGGCACACTATATATACAAGATTTCAAGCGTAACAAATTTTTTGAAACAAATTTCGTAAAAGAATTGGTTTCAATACTCTTATGAGTTACGGAGTAAATATCTTTTGGGTAAGAGGAAGCTAGTTAATTAAGCCCCAATATTATATGAGAAGTGATGATTGATGATCATGATTGAAATTGTTAGAATTCCGTGCCGTGTTGCATACTTTATGGATAATGCGAAAATGAAAATGATTGATGAAGCTTAAAGCACCTACCTTGTCAAATGGCACAAACTTAGGAAGAGTCTAATTTGAGAAGACATTGGGCTCACAATCACAACCATTTCAACGTTGCTTACTTCGGGAAAGTAATTGTACCCTTTTTTACTTTGAAATTATAAGATGTGCGTTCCATGCTTTATTTACTACGACTCACCCATGGAAAAGCGCCAAAGGAGCACCTAATTGTAAAGGCAAACAACCTCTTATTTGGTCCATTCCTTGTGTCTTTCCTATTTTCTCATGAAAAATTATCAATATGAATATCCTACTTAACTCTTCATGATACTACGGAAAAAAAAAATCCGTGCTATAATGTTAGATTTAGTTGTTCGCTCTATTTACTAGTTTAAAGATTTTTTTTTTCCTAATACGATGATAAAGAAGTATTAAGCATTTAATTCTACTCAACTAAGTGAGTTAACTCGTAGGTGCTCAACGTGGAGTTCAACACTTTCTAAACTACTTGTATACTTAGCTTGTTGGTCAAATATTTTCTTGCTTCTCCGATATTAAGGCTGTAAAATCGATTTTTTTTTTTCGTGTTATTTCATGTAATAATGTATCAAATTAGGACACATGTATAACAAGAATTCTCTAAGGTAGTTCAATAATTCAAGTCTCAATCAATAATACAAAGTATTATCATATCTAGTGAGTTGTGACTATGACCTATTTGATCACTTCTAGCATTTTTGTCCATGCCAAGTTAGGAGAAAAAATTCCAATGCTAATCCCATATAAATTGACAAGGTTGACCAAGTCCAAAAGTTTATACCTGTCACACATGAAAGGTATGGTAGGAAACAAAAATAGCAATTAAATTTGACTTGGAAAATAAGTTTTTTGTTTAATTAGTCGGCAAATTTGATTATATGATTCACAATTATTATTATTATACTTACTAAGCATGAAAGGGTTTGGTGGGGAATTAACAAATTAAAATGTAGTAGAAGTTGACATTAGTAAGAAGAATTATCAAACCTACCACATAATAATTTAAAATAAGAAAAAGTGGCTCTTTTTTTGGTTGTTTGTTTGGTTATCTTAGTGAATCCCACCATGTATGGAAAGAAACATCAAAGGAAATAAATGTTGGAATAATGAAGAAACAAACAAGATTTAAAACCAACTTTACACCCAATTTGATATACAATAATACGTACAGATATATTCTTGTTGAATATTATTCCTTGAATTATGATTGAATCCCTTTTTTGAATAGAAAAGATTAGTGAGATGATTGTCTTGTGAGTAGTTAACTAGTTATGACTTTTTTTTTTATTTATTTACATGTTTTGTATAAAAAAGTTTTGAAGATTAAAGCCTTCAAAGTATATACGTTACTCCGTGTTATGTATGTAAATTATAAAATTGTACTAATCGTAAAATTACTTGAAAAAAAATAGTATTATTTATGAGTATTTAAAAAATTGTTTTGTTGCAATTAAAATATTTACTGAGCTAATATAACAAAATTGGGAGAAACTAATAAAGGAAAAGACCTCGAAGTACAAAACATGTTCCAAATGGAAAAATGATTGAAAAGATAACTTACAAGCTAGCAAATAGACTAATATATATATATAACATGATTAAACGTTAACAAGTTAGCTAAAATGATTAGATCTTAATTGATTGATATAATAATAGGTGTTGTTATAAATGTTCGATATACAAAACATACAAGTTAACTAATGCATCTCTCTTATTGATTGGTGTATCAAATATGTTAACATAGATAAGTTGATGTAACCATCATATTGAGCATTAGTTAAACAAAAAGTTGTAGGAAAATTGAAGTTTTTTTTTTCATCATTGTAAATTTTATTTAAGTGAAAAAAAATTGATCTTATACTAATACATAAAGTGTGAAGAATCATTTTGACTTTCTTTTTTGTTGGTAATAATGATAAAATATTGAGCCTCATTTCTCCATGAATACCAACTACACCAAGTCTAATAATCGGCAAAAACTAAACGACTTGCTAGTTGCCTTACACCAATAGGTAAGAGAGTAATATAAGTCTATATATTATATATAGAATATATAAATTCTTTAATAATTAATCTCTCCATCTTTTAATTTTTTCAACATTTAGTTAAAAAATTCTCATAAAAAATTAGTCCGTATTACAAAAATTAAAATATTGGGATAGTAGATTAATTTTACACTTCTTGGCTGTCAGTTATTTTATTTTATTATTAACTTGTTGCATATCAATGTTTATACACTTTTAGTTATAGTCTTGTAGATGTAGTATGGTTTACATTATATCTTACTCAAACAATAAAAGGCATTAGAGGCTAATAATATGGGATATTGCCATATTGGATGATACGTAGCTTTATGTAGTGATACTCTTGCTGCATACTCAAATCCAACAAAGAAAGCTAAAGTGTATAATCCACGTTACTATCTACTACTAAACTACTACAACCATTCCACAAAAGTATAAAAACAAATAATTTACAAATAGATATTAGTCCTAACCACTTTGTATCCTGCCAAATCGATAATATATACGGAGAAATTAATTAAGAAGCTGATTAAATGATTTATAAAAGTTCATTCTTATTTATATCTTTTCACTTGACATTTCCTTTTTTACCACTCTTTTTCTCTTATCATTCATAAAATAACTATTCGTCGCCAATTACACAAAAATTGATTTTATTTCCTTTTAAATATATAAACAAATAATTTTAAAAAAAGGAAAAAAATATAAAAAGCCAAAAAAAAAGCAATAAAATTAAAGTAGAATAACGTATTTCCATAAATCATTTACACATGCTCACTCTCCTCTACTCCCTCTTTTTCATTTTTTAATCTTCCAACGGCCATTTTCTTTCCTTCTTCAACTTCGATCATCTTCTTCAATTCCATAGTCACTCACAAACCTCCATGACTCTTTCCTCCATCACACCACTATCACCATCATCATGACGTCATCTCCACCACATCACCACCATCATCAAGACGTCACACCATCACACCTCCTTCCACCACTCCTCGGCGCAACCTTAACTTTCTCTCTCCTCATCTTCATCTGCGCCTTCTTCCGCCGCTTCCTCCACCGCCTCAAACCTCAACCACCTTCCTCCACCACCTTCCCTCGCCGCTTCTCCTTCTCCACTCTCCGACGCGCCACCTCCTCCTTCTCACCTTCCCACCGCCTCGGCCAAGGCGGCTTCGGTTCCGTCTTCTCCGCTACTATCTCCGTCTCTCGCCGTCATAAACTCCCCGTCGCCGTTAAACTCCTTGACTGTGGGTCCCTCCAAGGTGAGCGCGAGTTCCAAAACGAACTCCTTATCGCTAACAAGCTACTCTCCTCTGATCGCGTTGTTAAGCTTTTAGGTTTCTCTACGTCTCGAAAACGGCGTCGTATGTGTCTAGTTTACGAGCTTATGGTCAACGGAAATTTGCAGGATTGCTTGTTGCACAAGAAAAGTGAAGAGTTAATGGAGTGGTGTCAAAGGTTTAGGGTTGCGATTGAGGTTGCTCAAGGTTTAGCGTTTTTACATCATTCTTGTAATCCTCCTATTATTCATGGTGATGTTAAACCTAGTAATGTTTTGCTTGATCATTGTTTTGCTGCTAAGATTGCTGATTTTGGACTTGCTAGGTTGAAATTTGGGGATTTTATTGATGTTAGTAATAATCAGGGGATTAAAGTTGATAATAATATTAATAATAATGATAATAATGTTGATGATGTTGTTAATGTTAGAATTGATGATGATAGTGATAATAATGTTGTTGTTGATGTTGGAGTGGAGGATACAGGGTCTGTGATAGAGACTGAGAGTGTGGCGACGACGGTGGGAGGGTTTGAGGAGGTGAGTGTTGGAGTTGATCAGTCGCCTATGAGGGCGGAGACGTCGCCGGAGATGGTGACGGCTAAGACGTCTCCGTCGGAGTTTTGTGATAGGGGGATTGATTTGGAGGGGCAGTTTCAGAGGAGTGATTTGGAGGAGGAGGAGGAGGTTGGGAAAGTGGTGGAGAAGACGCGAGGGAGTAAGAATGTGAATGTGAATGGGGGAGGGAGTAGTGGCAAGGTGAAGGAGTATGTGATGGAGTGGATGGGGATGGATGTTGGGAGGGAGGGGGTAAGTGGTGGTGATTGGAATAAAGGAGGGGCTTCGACGAGCTCTGTGGTACCAAAGAAAGGTGGAAAGACGAAGAGGAAGAAGATGGAGTGGTGGACGTCGATGGAGGAAGGGTGGATTCCGAAGAAGGAGAAGAGGAGGCCTGTGAGGGAGTGGTGGAAGGAGGATTATAGTGAGGAGCTTGCAAGGAAGAAGAAGAAGAAGAAAAAGAAGAAGAAGAAGAATCTAGAGGCGAAGAGTGATGATGAGGAGAATTGGTGGCCGAGGGACACTGAGATGTATGTTGACAAGCACAAGAAGAAGATTAGCAGGAGCAGGAAGAGTAGCCGGAGTAGTGTGGATTGGTGGTTGGATGGGTTTAGTGGAGATCTTTGGAAGATTCGTCATACTAGCTATGATTCGATGAGTGGGGAGATTCCTAAGAGTGGGGGGATTAGTAGCACACCTAGTATGAGAGGAACAGTCTGTTACATTGCTCCTGAGTATAGCAGTGGAGGTGATCTTTCAGAGAAATGTGATGTATATAGCTTTGGGGTGTTGCTTTTGGTTCTTGTTGCTGGGAGGCGACCTTTGCAAGTCACTGGCTCACCCTTTTCTGAATTCCATAAGGCTAATCTTGTTTCATGGGCACGCCAACTTGCTCGTTCTGGAAAGCTTCTTGATTTGGTTGACACTAAAATCCGTTCTGTTAACAGAGAAGAAGCCCAACTCTGCATCATAGTTGCTCTCTTGTGCTTGCAAAAATCACCTGTTCGCCGACCTTCTATGAAAGAAGTGGTAGGGATGCTTACCGGGGAGCTAGCACCTCCCCAACTTCCAATGGAATATTCCAAATCACCTGCCTCTCACTACCCTTACAAGTCTCGGAAGAAGAATTTTCGGTGAAGTTTTGTTTGTTTAATATGTTTCAAATTGTGGTTCAACACTATACTTGTTATAGGATTTTACTCTATTTCTTAGTCTTAGCCTTGTCAATGATATATTTGGAGACATAGCATATTCTTTTCCTCTGGGAGTTCTTGTACAATTATAGACTGTAGTTTGCAAACCTCAATTAAGTTTGTTTACCCTCTTGTACATTTATAACTTATACTTGGTTAGGACAGTCAAAAAGAAAGACGAAGAAAAAAAATCATTTGCTCATTGCTTGTGTATATGAATAGAGTATTTGTGATTGATTTTCTCAGATAATTTTCCTATTCTGCTTGTGTATATGGATAGAGTATTTGTGATTGTTTTCCCTCGAATAATGTTCTTATTCTGCATGTTTAAAATTCATTTAGAGGACTGGCAAATGGCAACCAAACTGTCACCTGCGACTAAATAGGTGAGGCTCTGTGGCTGCTTTTGATGTGTATCATGTAGTTTCTAATCAATTGTTACAGAAGCCTAATCCCAGTAGTTGATATGGCTTTCAGTGTAATTGATTTTGTTAGTAGGCAATAGGAAATGAAGATATATTCTGTAATTATTATAGTTTGTTGATGTCCTGCTTATGGTTTTATTTTGTGTTCAGTGAAATGTGCATCCTGATGTATAGTAATGGAGCTCCAGTAAAATGAAGTATGAAGGTTCATGACCAATTTCAGACCTTGATATGTTTGTTTATGTACACCTTTTGCATCTGAGTTCTGTTTGGTTCAGCTTGTGTTTGGTGATATTGATGCTTGCTAAGTGTTAGTTCACCTAGTTGCCTACTGTTCTTTTTGTTGCGTGAAGCTGTCAGCTTTGCTGCTCTAGCATCTTCAATAATATTTTCGTCTGTCTTTCTTTATGTTATGGAGTCCCTACATTTCGGTAGGATTGGTACTATATTTTGGATTTGTTTTTGTAGCATCAGATTTTATAGGTACACTCTACTCCAAGGAAGATATATCTTCACCATTATGGTCAACCTTCAGCTGGTCAATATGTCTATTGGGACAGTGAGTACATCCTTCTCAATTAACTTCCGCATCTGTAGTGAATTGTGATGCTTTTAAATTTCTTAAAACTCTGATTTTTTGGAATTTCTTAAAACTCATGATGATTCAGAGGCAATCTGTGTCGAGCAGAAATGAGAGAATCTCATGGAAGCTGTTAATTGCCACAAGTGTTCATTGATTCTGTGCAACATTTGTGTTTAGGATGCTTTGATATGGTACGGTATATATATGTGATTATGTGAGAGATAATATTTTGATATGATGCAAAAATTGATGTATATGTTTAGGTGTGCTCCATTATCATTCTGAGCTGTTCTGATTTATGAACTAGCAAAGTAAATGTTTTGTTGACTATCTAATCCATGGATGTTACATTTTACTTGCATGGGCTATAAAAGACATGCGCAACTCAACAATCCATGCCTTGAATACTGATTATCTTTGTGAGAGGAGCACCGGAAACTGCACCTGAAGCCATTCCTAATGTAGGAGAGTAGTTATATGACATGGGCATGTTAGGTTTAACATTAGTTTCAATTTGACTCTAAGGATAGATACACCTGAAGCATCTACATGTATGTACCCTGCAATAGTTAGTTGACACTTGACAAAGAGATCAATATATGCAAAGTTGTACCTATATATAACCAATCTAAAACTAGCAGAGATGTGTTTGGTGTACACAGCAGATTGATCAGGGTCTAAATGAGTTGAGTAATTAGAATTGGTAAGTAATGTTTGGGTCTCTATGACATGAATGAAAACAGATGTTTGACAGCTTAAATTAGCAGCGATAGCAGGGATGTGGTGTTTATTATCCTTAACTTGAGCGAAACTCTATATTATATCATCTGGTTTCGCTATCTCCAATCTGTAGTGTGAAGCTGTGTATTGTGGGGATATTTATTAATCTGGTACACTATTTTGCACTTGTTATGAGTCGAGCTGAATATTTGGTCTCCACTAAACCAGACAATGGTTTTACTGGGTATCATTTGATTTTTCCAAGCTGCTAAAATAAGATGCACTTTTTAATTTCTTACCACATGCAAAGGTGACATGTTTGTATTTTACCTGGTTTCCCAATGCCTATTAACTTGTGAATCTTATTGGTTAAAACTGCTTGCTGAAAGTGAAGGGGACCTGTGTTGTTGGGGGTAGCTGAATTTTTCATTAGAGATGCTAACTGAACTATGCTGGTTTTTTGTCTGCCCTCATTTTGTTTTGTAGCGGTTTTTGAGATTTCTAATTGAGTTTTTGGAGCAAGGACAGCGGGAGTCATTATGTTTTCAGGACTGTAAGAGGCTGTTGACAACTCAGTGCAGCGCTGCATGCATGCAGGTTCAAAGATGGTTCAAACTCTCAAGTCTCAACAACTTCCATAACTGTCCAGTTTTGTTATCACAGATTCAATCCCTCAACACTATCAGTAATTGATCAATAAGAGGTGAGTTTTGGATTTCAAGTTACGTTTTTATTGTTGGCGTTTTAGACTTAGATAGTTCTTGAGCAAAGAGTCAGTTTGATGTATTCCAATGAAGATATCCAGCCGGAGGTATTTACATATGCATTCGTTTCTGTAGTTAGTTTGTTAGTGAACTATAATTGCATATATTAGCTTGAATTTTGTAATTCTTTCTACTGTATGAAACTTCATCACCCTTTGTCTGAAAAACGAACTCAAAAGAAAACACTAATGACCTAGCTTAATGTTACACCTGCTCAGATACTTCTATCAGTGTAACTGTAGTTGTCTAATAAAGATTCATCAATGAACCTCAGCCCCCAGAGGGAACGTCTCAGCTTAGCAAAGCGTTCCTGAGTTAGAGGAACTGAAATGAGCTTCAACTCTTGTACGTGGGCTATTTCGTGTCTAATGTCAAGTTAAGATAATGGCCAATCTTCTTATACAAGGATGATACTAAAAGCCCAACACAAAACAAAAGACAAAACAAAGATGTTTTGTTTGCTGCATTGTATTGTTAATTAAACTCCGTAAACAATTATTTTCGGCACATGCATGTTATCTCTTTACTAATGAATTGATTTCATATTATTTAATACCTGGTGTTTAATTTAAGAGACATGATCACATATCCTGATTTAGTGAATTGAATTTGCAGATTAAGGAATAGATGCAGAGGATATAGACTAGAAGTAAACCCAAATATAGATCAGATAACCTGAGTAAATTAATATAGTGATAAGTAACCATATCTCATCTAATCTTCATTTGTTGTCATTCAATTCAACTCATTTATGCTACTTGCAAATATCTCTTTAACAATTAAATTCTCCAGAAAATTCTGACAATTGTATCTTCCTATACATGTTTAATTATTTAAATTAAATAGAATTTAAATATTCCTATCTTTCTCTCATGAATGGCTTTTCTTTGTACATGTATGTAGGATGTCATTCCAAATCTTCAACAATAATAGGCAGTTATTCTGGTCAATTATACGCAGTTATAATGTCAAACAACTTAACTTGCTGTATTATTTATTTATCTATTTATAATAGCTTGTATGACGTTTAGATATTAAAAAACTAAACTGAAGTTCTACATAATCTCTGATCTAGTCATGAAACTTTGTTCTCAGCTTCATCTTTTTCTCATGATGAAAACCACATTGACAAGTTGTAAGTTATGTCTCATTAACAATTTGAGATGTGATATGATAAAGTTTGTGATTTCACGCATCTCTTACCATCCTTCGCTTATCTTTCTTTCGTTTTCTGAACAAGTAAGCACTTACGATATGGAGTATATGGATTGATATATAGATTCACATAAATGGAAAACTCTATTCATGCTAGAGACGAGGATGGTAATATGAACACTAGAAATAAATGTATGTGGCTTTTCAAGAGCCATTGGAACATATGCAATTGTCAATGAAAATTATAGTTCTTTCCCCTAGTTAAGATCAATAGCACATTAGTGTAGGAAAATGAAATTTTATAATTAGGTTAATTTATCCAAAAGAAATTGAATATTTCTCATATATGATTTTTTACTTTCTCATTAGGAAGGAGATAAACAACATTTCATAATAATGACTACTATTATTAGTAATTTCCAATTGACGTAGGATGGCAACATAAAACCAAAAGTTAATAGTGAGGAAAATCAAGATACAACTACACAATTACACAACTCAAGATTCTCAAAAAAACATGTGCAATTTTAGAGCCACACAAGCTTTTGCATGTAACTATATTTTCGTGATAGCTCGTGAGTTGTAAGTGTTAGTTGTTTGTTGATCGTATTAGCTCCTCGTCAGAATTTGTACTACAAAATAGTCACATCTTTTTTCTTCCACCACCAACAAGCTAGTCAACAACCCCACAAGTACTATGCACTATAAAAGGAATGAAGCTCATGGCACCACTACAAATGAGGTTATTTACGACGGGAAAACCCTTCCTAAATGATTTTTTCTGTCGTAAAAAAAGGGTCGTTGTAAATGTGAACCTGATGTAGAAAACGAACGTTGTAAATGTAATTTTTCTATAGCGATCCCGTCATAAATGTTTTTTTATTGATGTCGATTTTATAGAGCTACTAGAAATCAAGGCATTTATAACAACCTATATGGGTATTTATGATGGGATCTAAGCCCATCGTTAATGTGTACTGTCATAAATGAAGAAGTTTTTGGTAGTATCAAACTGCAACTTATTTTTTTAAAAAGTAGTAGAAAGTGTACCACTCAACGTAATTAATTACAAAATTAATATATGGAGTTATTTTACAATGCATTATCGAATATCAATCGATACACCTTAATTTGAGGTTTTTGGTGTATGTAATTTACGAATAGATTATAACTTTACAAGTTAGCCTTGTTTAAGTTGATTTTTGTACTAAATTTTCTTATAAAATTGATTGTTAATTATAAGACAACTTGTTGATCTAAGATAGTCGTTAAGGTTTTGGGTGATTTGAACTAAAATGAGCTGAAATAATAACAATAGAGTTAATTAAGTTGAACTGAACTCAACTTAATGGATTTAAAACCAACTAAACTAAATTGAACGAAATTGAATAAAGCTAAACTAAATTGAATTGAAGTATAAAAAATTCAATCCAAAAGAACAAGATCTTCCTCATTTTTTTCATAGCCATTATTTGGGCAAATCTACCTACGAGTTGTCTACCAAATAATTAAAGAACGTATAAAAATATTCAATATATATGATAATTAGGATTTCACAGGCCACTAATTTTAATTTTATGTTTCTCAAATTATTGTACTCTGGGTACATTAATAGTCAATCGTTATACTATACACCCGGGAGTATATTCTACAATATACTCTCTCTAATATTCATTTTTTACAATATAATATTCACTCTCATACATGTAATATTTATTTAATGATTAAGTCTTATATGTGGCTTACCACACCATTACTCTTAATGGTGTGGCTGGCTCATATAATATTGGGTTTTAGTTTGAGCCCAATTATCATTAGTTAAAGCTTATTTATTTATTTATTTATTTTTTTAAATTCATTTTGGTTTCTTTCATAACACTTCTTTCAAATCATTTTACATATTCACCTTTATTATTTTAAAATATTCTTGGTCTAAACTACTACTAGGTTTTTTCATTTTTATGTCTTTCGTTTTTACTACAATATTCTTTTTTTTTTTGTTTTTATTTCTCTGTATTTAATGCTTGATTTGCATTAATACTCATTGATTCAATAAGTAGAAACTACAGTGGTGTAATTTGAAGCAACGTATTGAATCCTTTAGTTTTTTAATCAAAAGTTGGTTGCTTTTTAAAATTTTGTTAGTTATTGTGAATATTATAAGTTACTTTCATGAAATATAGGTATCAATGTATTAAGTATAATCATATGTGTTCACAACATGATTTGATTACTAATTAGTTTATTTTTTAGTGTTGCTAACTACGTAGTCGTTGATTTTGGGTTACTAATTTTTGTGTATGGCGTTGGTAACCCCAAATTCACCCGTTAGTAACCCCAAATACTTAAATTAGTAACCCCAAATTCACTAGTTAGTAACCTCAAAAATATAGATTAGTAATCCCAAATTCCGCAGTAGTAACCCTTAAAAATAAGCTAGTAACCTTAAAATTATAAGGCAGTAACAAAAAAAACACAAAAATCCATAACCTCAAATCCATTAATTAGTTAGTAACTACCCCTCCCCCCCGAAAAAAAAATAATAATGATAATAATAGTAACCCTAAATCCAGTAACTCCAAACCACATAGTAACTCCAAATAAACTAGTTAGTAAATCCAAACACAAAAATCATTAACCTCAAACTAGTAGTAACCCCAAATTTACTAGTTAGTTATTAACCCTAAAAGTATAAATCAGTATCCCCGAATCAAGTAGTTGGTAACCCCAAAAACGTAAATTAGTAACCCTAAACACATATATTAATAACCCCAAATACATATATCAATAACCCAAAATCTACTGGTTAGTAACCCAAAAACATAAGTTAGTAACTATAACTCAATATTTTGAATAAGGTTAAAAATTTAGTATTATTAAAGTATACTTATATGGATCTCTAACTGTAGAGAATTAAAAATCATGAATTTTGATATTTTTATTTTATTTTTTAGAATTGCAGTTTTTGTAATATATACATTTGAAAATAAAAATTCGTTAGTTTTTTCTCTCTCCAGTTGTGATTTGATATGAATTATTGTTGTTGAAAAATAAGGCAACAAAGAGAAGCTAACGCTTGTTAGGTGTAATATCTGACTTATTAGGCATGACCACACCGTCAATTGAGTGTGTGGCCAGCCACACAGAGAAGAGGCTCTTATTTTGTTGAATATAATATTTACTCTAGACTACTTAAAATATTTTAAGTTATCATTAAGATTTGTTTATTCTAATTTGATATTAGAGACGAATACCTTTTGTTATTCATTTAAAGTCGAGGAAGTGCATTACTAGTAGCCTTGGTCTTATTATCAAGTATCTTGTATGTCTTTAATTAATCTATATTTTTTTGTCACCTTTTCCTTTGTGAAAATTTATAAGGAGAAGCTTGCTCATTCCTTACCAAGGAATTGTAACGTAATAATATTTATGATTTAATGCATGTTTGGTTAGAATAAATGTCTTATATATGTATCGTATATTGGTGAATTAAGTCATTTCCATGAATGGATAGAAAATATTACATATTAAGAGATTAATATTGCATATTCATAAATGAATATTATGTATTGGAAAGTGAATATTATGATTTGAAAAAATGGAGCACATATATGTGTATAATATTACATGAATATATTGTATTGGAAACAAATTTTTATTATTGAAAACATAACATATTCATAAAGAGAATCACTAGTTTAATAAAGAATATCATAGTTGTAGTTATAAATATTTAATGTTCAAAGGAGAAGATTTCGGTGTATATAGTATTGAATAAGAAAAGTTTAATAAATAAGTGTTGAGTATATTGTCTAAAAATATTACTTATTGAAAAACGAATATTACTTACTAAAAAATAAATATTACTTATTAACAAATGAATATTACAGAGAGTATATTTTGAAATATACTCCCGGGTGCATATAATAATTTGCCAATAGAACATTTATGTGGCCAATGATCAATATCTAACTAACCCAAAAGAGATTGTGGCCAATATCAAAAAGACATTCTGGTGTAGATTGTAGCTAGAAACGTTGAGGGTAGAAATGTGTTTTTTAGGTATAAAATATGGGTGATTTGAAATTGTTGGAGACCAAAATGCCATTTGAGAGGTTTACACAATATCTCAATTCGATGAACTTGAAATTCCTCTTTTGATTCCAAACAAACACATTTAACACGTGTTCAAAATTAACAGTAAAGATGACATCGTAGCTAATGTAGTAATAATAAACTGCAGCGAATAGCCAAGGGAAGAATGTTGTTCGGAGTAGCAAATTGAGCCTTCTCATAAGAAGGCGGCCTTCGTAATGTAGATATACACATTATTGGTTTTCAAATATCCATTACTCCATATGTTGCAATATATATCAAAAAAGAAATCTCAAATTACTTACTACATTTCCTTTTTGGTATAGTCTTCACACAAATATTTACAACTTCGTCATTATTTTTGGGTTTTTTTTTTTGTTTTTTAGTACCTTATTTTTCTCACTTTTTGAATATTAGTACCTTATGTTTATTTTTTATTTTTTTTAGTACCTTATTTTTACTCAAAACACAAATTTTGGTAGAAGATGACAGATTCCGTCAATTAAATCGTTTGGTGGGTCCCACTTACGACTGTATTTTACATTTCTTCACTTATTTCTCTTAAATCTCTTCGAAATCACATATTATGTATGCATATTCTTCCATTTGAACCCAATTAAATCCTAAGTTTTCACTTGCAAAATTTGTTTTTTTTTTTTCCGAGTAAAATTCATTATTCCTTAGCAATCCTTGAGATATGTATACAAATTTCATTGATGAATTTTAAAGTTAGGGTTCATAATTGAATTGGGGTTTTTGCAATTGATTTGGGGATTTTGCAATTGAGTTGGAGATGCATTTAATTTGCAGTTTGTTTGTGGTATGTATTGTTTTGCTCTTTCAACCCACTATACTATAACCAGAAGCCATATCTCTGAAATGACTACCGTGAGGATGAGACATTGCAGAAAAAACCCTTCACCCTTTTAATGTCTTCTGAATTTGTGGTGATTTCAAATTGAGCATCCCTAGCAACTTGTTACATCTATCTACTCTTTACTTTTGTTTGTATTGAGTATAGAATGAAAGTTGCAAATTAGCTCAGTTTAATGCACTATGACAATTGACAAATTAAAGGTAGCTTCATTGGTAGATGGAATTAGGTGTTGAAGAAGAGGGAGAGAGATATGAATAAGATTGTATTAGTTAGGTGTTTAGGGTTAAATTGGGGATTTTGAAGATTAAATGGATTAATTAGTTAGGGGAAAATGTGTTAATAACATTAATTTGTTGCATTGGGCGCGGCCTCACTTAACTGAAATAGTGACGGAACCCGTTACTTGGTACTAATGTTTGAGATCTTCTGAAACAAAAAGTAAGAAAATTAGAAAAAGAACATAAGGTACTAAAATTTAAAAACTGTAAAAAATAAGGTACTATATATCCAAAAAGCCTTATTTTTGTTATCTTCTTACAATTTTTCTTTCTATTTCACTTTTGTAGGCATTTTTTCATTAATACTCCACTTTTTTTTTTTCTCAATCATTCTATAAAGTAGTGTCTCCACATAATTTTTGTCTTGCATAAAATTTCGATCCATGAGCCAATGTAGCAAGCAAATAAAAACCGATGGATTATTTAACTCTTAGGGTTACATATAAATAATAAATATGGTATCTTTTTTATGAGGCTATCGAACACCTATCAAAAATACCCGGACAACACTAACTAAAGTAGCTAGGGAAGTAGGGATCGAATCCTCAGGGAAGCAATTGAACTCTATTAGTTCTAAAAAGCTTAAACCGTGTAAAGGGCTTTGGTTGAGAATTATTGATTAACTAATTGACTACTGATTAACTACTAATTAATTACGGGAAATGATGGTGATTAAAACTAATATTTAAGGTCTAGGGTTATTCGGGTCACCAAGAACAACTAATGGATTTACTAACAAAGATCGTTCAATCTCACAATTATCATCAAATTAGGGCTCACTAATTCTCTCGAACTTAGGCTCCCTCAAAACTCATCTAGCGGCTCTCGCTCATGCCTAGACTAATTCCGCCTATTATTCAGTGGTCTTATTGTGGTATTTTTACCTCTCGGCATCAAATTCGACAATTACCAAAATTACAACTAAATCTGCGCACAATTCAATTGTAAACAAACAAGCCAATAATAGGAATTTCACTATTAATTGCAAAGTCGAAACAATTTAAATTGATTAGTCCATTAATTACTCAAGGTTTTCCTAACCCTAGAAAGTTGACTACTCACTTATGAACATGGAAATCAAATCAATTATAATCATAAAATTCATAATTAAATTTATGAAATAATTAACAATTAAACTAATTAACATCAACAAATAAACTAAACTAATTAGACTAATGAAACTAAAGAGCATAAATTAAACTAAGCAAAAAGAATAAAAGAAAAAGGAATTACCGAATTGAAGAACTTTGAATTGAATTGAAATAATGTTGAGAACAAACCTCAATTGCTAATCTTATTTTTGAGAGAGAAAAAGTGCTTAATTTAACCCTAAGAGAGTAATTCTAAGTTATGAAAAGCATAAAGTCCTAATGCCTTGGAAGTCGTGCCCTTAATACCCCATAAATTGGGTTTACAAAGTCAAAGCACGAAGAAAATAAAAGAAATAAAATTTACGGAAAACCGCTGATGCGGGCGCATAGCAATTTTGTGCACTCGCATCAGCCCTCTAGAAGCCCAGTGAAGACTACAGGTTTATTAAATGCGGGCGCATAGACCTGTCAGTTCTTTGCTTCCTTTTCTTCTTATTTCTTCACAGCTTCTTCATGGCTTGTTTCCATAACCTCTTTGGCACGCATTCCCATGCACATGTCATTCTCGTTCCGTCGAAGCTTCCCAGCTTCCTTCCAAACCTCGGTTTCCGTGCTCCTGAAAATACAAAACACACCAAAACCGAGCATAACGATCGCAAATGATAAAATCAAACCAAAAGGCTCTAAAATTGCCGGAAATCAATCAAACTTGGCGAAACACTTTAAATTAGCTAAAGAACACTAAACGAGCTAAAATCAAGCCAGAATCACAACTATTCGGCATAAAATTGGCCCAAAACAAGGGGAAAAAACACAATAAAAACCGCACATATCACTTTTTTTGAGAGGAATATACTTGGTACCTAAATAGGAATATTTAATATAAAATTTTTTTTTTTTGGTGTAAGAAGTATGGATAATTTCCCAAATGATTTCTAATTATAGAAAATGCATTTCCATTTTTTTTTCTTTTCTAGAAAAAAAAAGAGTAGCTAGTTGTATTTTATGGCTGAAAAATAGGAACACAAATGAGTTTAAATGTTTAATACTCCCTCTGTTCCGTTCCTAAATGTTAGATTCGTTTGGAATATTGACACTATTTATAAAATGAGAGGATCTTTCAAATTATTTTCGATATATAAACCATAATATAGTCATATAGAGTATTGTTTGATTCATCTTAACGAGTACTTTATTAATATGCAATTACTCCCTCCGTTCCCTATTATTTTTGACGGTAACTATTCACCCTCTCGGTTTGATATATGATATAATAATAGTGGTGTGGTCAAATTGGGGTAATAATTGATGAGAGAGAAACAAGTTGCAACTAATAGAAGCTTGATTAGTGGGTGGCGTGTGGGGTCCATTTTAATAAAAAATATATTAAAAATCTAATAAAGTTGTAATGTAAAGAAAAATATGAAACATAGAGAAAAAAAGATATGTAAAAAAAATAGGGAACGGGGAGAGTATTATAATTTTACATGTATACAATAAGAAATATTTGAAGTCAAATAAGTATATTGAATTATTGATATATGTGCAAGTCAAGGTGTATCAAATGAAAGGGAACGGAGGGAGAGTTTTATTAAGGTGGCCTCTATTTGAATTTGTTGCTGTGGATGGATATCGACCACGTGAAGCGACTTATTTGTTGTTTAATGATAAATAATTGCCAATAAAAGATTTATAAAATAATGACTATTTTTCGTTCAAAGGAAAGATAGAATTAATTAATCCACAGCATTAATTGGGATGTGAGTTTTATTGACTTTTTAGTAAACAAATCAGTCACCACGGAATTCTGTCGGACAAATGCTGGTGAATTCATTTTTCTGTTACTAGGGTTAACATTTGTTTTTTATGATGTGGAAAATCACTCTTAATTTTATGTTTTTGGTGAAGCAAATAACTCTTAGCCTACATGTTCTTTCCCAAATTACTTTATATATTTGGTTTTTTTTTTTTTTTTNNNTTTTTGTTTTTTTTTTTTTTTTTGTACAATTTATATAATATAATTTTAAATATTTATATCTATAATTACATACATGAAAAAATAAAATAAAAAATTCTATATTTTGTATTAAAAAGTTACTCATGAAACAAGGTTTATGTGACTACATTTTATCTTAAGTATACAAGTTAAAATTAAAAAGAGTTACATAATGAATTTAAATTGTGCTAAAACCCTAATGTAGCAAGTAAATTGGGACGGATCAAAGAAACAAGATTTTTTCTCTTAATGTATAATTATTAATTACATTAATACTTGTGATTATGCAGTGCATAATCATGACTTATTCAACGAAAAAATTAAAATAGGGTAATTATCATAAAACAAAGTGGTGTTAAGAGGTTCTTCATATTACTAATATGTTTGTGATTTCATATTACTAATATACTACTCTTCCACAGTGAGAGTTATTATTCTTTGTGTCTGACGACTTCTGCCTTTTTTATTTTATGAAGACTTTGATTTTATATTATTAATATATTTATGATGTATATACATATATCCAATCAAAAAATTATGTGGTAAGGTAAAACTTAGGATTAGGGGTGTTAATGATATGAGTCGAGCTCGACTCGAACTCGAAAAATAAAACTCTAGTTCGACTCGAGCTCGAAAGCTCGCGAGCTTTTAAAATGGAGCTCGAACTCGACTCGGTAGGACGCAAGGTGAGCTCAACTCGAGCTCCAATCGAATGAAGCTCAAATTCATAATAATGAGTAATCTGAAAATAAATTTATCATAATTGTCTTTAGAAGTAACTAATAGAAACAGAAGATTACATAATTATCTTAAAAACTTCCAAATTTATGTACTTATGTGCTAAATAAATATTTTACAATTTTAAGAAATTTAGAACAATTTTTTATTGTTTAAATAAATAAATAAACAATTTTTTATTTTTTAAGTTTTATTTATTAGCTTGAATTTTAAAGGTTGAGATGGAAATAAATGAATGGCTAAATCAACACATAAGAACTTAAGCCATTAAATAAATAATTTTTAAATTTTTTTTGGGATACATTAAAAAAATTACTTATATATAATTATATATCGAGCCACTCACGAGCTTTTCGAGTCGAGTAGGGGCTTGCTCGACTCGACTCGTTAGAACCCCGAGTCGAGCTCGAACTCGAACCGAGTGTTGACCGAGCTTTGACCGAGTAGCTAGCGAGTAACTCACGAGCTGTCTCGTCTCATTAACACCCCTACTTAGGACAAATACATGATTTTTGGATATATAGGAACGGACTCTTATTGAATTACATATATTTATAAATTAGTTTGTTTTGAAAATTATACAACGAGACAAATTAATTCTATCAAACACATTATGTAATGGGGTGGCTATTGATTTCAGTGTCAAATCAGGTTCAACTGTTTAAATTTCTCTACCTTATTAAGTTTTAGCTCGATCTATTTCAACTAGTGTCACCAAAGATAGCCTTAATCAGTTCCTCTCCAACAAATTAAGAAAAAAAAGGGGTTAGTTATTGTTTTAGATTATTTTGATCTAATTGCCTTACTTAATCCAATTTTACTTTGTTCTTTTGGACTTCAGTTAATTTTAGGTCAAACCAATTTAAATTTATTTTAGCTTAATATTGTTCTTTTTTGTTCTGTATGCGTATATATGCATAGTTTATATAAGGATGAACACAACAACAATATCTCTTGGGTGGTCACACCAGTGATTTGCTTATAAACAATTCTATTAATATTAGTAATTATATAATTAATCAATTATTACTACTAACCATATAATTGATGACAACACGCTGTTCCCTCTTAAAATGATTGTGCCCTTGTTCAGACAGCTCTTGGTCCACCGTCCGTAAAGTTTGATGTATAAATCAACAATGTATGATTTATGCGTTTTTGTTAAAAATTTATACTCTTTACCCGTCACTTTTATTTTTTTATTTTTGTTTTTTAATGCAGAGCAAGGAGGGAAAAAAACAGAAACAAAATACCAACTTTATTTTTATAATTTTTACAAATATAAAATTATAGAGAATTATATAATATGTATTAACAAACGTGTAAAAATGAGGGATAAAGAAGAATAAAATGAAACAGACGCATTATAATTAACACCTGTCTTTTTATTTGTTTTGTTTTTCCCTCTTCTCTTCGTCTTCATCTTCTTCTGCTTGAGTTCCTCATCTTCTTCCTTCCATTTTTTCCCACCTAAACCAATGTATAATCATTTTCTTAATCTTAATTAAATAATTAAACAAAAAAAAAAAACCCTATTTATATTCTTATATAAAAAAGTGAAAGTATCAATGCTTTTTATTATCTTGCTTGAAAAGAGAGGTATGCTCAGTACCTCCACTTAATGAAAGCAATTCAAGATTTATCAAATCCTCTAACCCTAACCACCAAATCTTCATCTATTAGCTCATTCATTGTACCAAATCTTCAAAAAAAAAAAAAAATTAGTATTAAAATTCATTATTAATTAATCACTCATATTATATATATATATATATATATATATATATATATGTTTCCATTTCAAAGTGGTGAGTTGTCCTTTCACATTTCCACTGATGTGGGTTTTAATACTGTTACTACTAATCACCCTTTTCAACCTCCTCCTCAAGGGGCTGATCCCCTTAATAATATTGATGGTACTAATTCAAATCTTATTAAGACCCCCAAATCTAAAAAAGGGCGGTCATCGAAAGCGACTACTACTACTACTGTTAATAATGATGACGTTAACAATGAGATTAGTGGAAATGGTGTTGCTAAGAGAAAGATTTCACACCGTGAAGTTGAACGCCAAAGACGTCAGGAAATGTCCAACCTTCACTCCTCCCTCCGCACCCTCCTTCCACTGGAGTATGTTAGGGTAATAATTTCATTATATTCATCTAATTAGTTTGTTCATCGATCATCTAAACTAATCTGATTTGTATGTATAAAGTTAGATTTTTGCAATGTGCATATATATATATCGATTTTTCCTTGCACCACTACTTACACTTTATGTGAATAAAGTTCGTTGGTGCATCTAAAAGGACGAAGGTAGTATAAATATATTTTAAGTGTTGATTAACTTTAAATAGTTAAAATTATGGGATGTTTTGATGATGTTGTTATGGTGATTTGAAATGGGGATTTCAGGGAAAAAGGTCTATATGTGATCATGTAACAGAGGCTACAAAGTACATTCAAGAGTTGGAGAAGAATGTTAAGGAATTAGGAGATCAAAGAGACAAACTCAAAGGCTCAATTCCTTCACTGTTATCAGAACAACAACAACAGCAGCAGCAGCAACAACAAATTATAATGAATGAAAACCGCGATTTTGGGTGCTCATCATCAAGTAGTGCTAGCACTAGTAGTACAAGAAGTGACTATAGTGTTAGCATTCATAAATTTTCTAGAACACTTCAGATTGAGATTGTGGTTGGATCAGGAGTTGGAGATGAAGGTTCTCCCTATCCTCTTTCAAAGGCGCTTAGAGTGTTGGCTGATGAAAGACTTGATGTTGTTAGCTGTGTTTCATCCATAGTCAATCAAAGGTGGATTTATGTGATCTATTGCGAGGTATGTAAATTAGTGCAATTAAGTTCGTTAATGAATTGAAGGTTTTATTAAATTAGTATTGTTGGTTGATGTTATTGTTACTGCTGTACGATGTCGCAGGTTAATGAAGTGACATCAATTGAAACATCTCAGTTGCAACAAAAGTTGCTTCAAGTCATACATAGATAGCTAGAGTTGGCCCTTACCTTGCTTTCATTGAATGAAGGTGCGTTACACTCTTGGTTTCGATTTTAATTTTTTTGGGTGTTTACGTACGGTTTAGGGAGTCACAAGAGCAATTAATGAGAATCATTCGAAAAATTAGCTCTAATCAACTTAGCTATCCATCACTTTCATGTTGTTGCATTGATTTCAATGATAATACACAATCATTTTGTTTATGATTGCTATAAAGTTTTAGTTAACTTGAGCTAATTAATGAGCATGTGTTTACTTGTTTGGTGGTTGACTGGTTGGTGTGCATTACTTATTAGGGGTTTGGGTGTGAATTGACAACAACTGAAGTTGTGTCGATCTTATATATGTATGCAATTGGAAATTGGACTCTTACAAGTAAGTTGACACAACTTCAATAATTTTGATTAATTGCAACATATGGAATGATTGATTTTGGTTCATGTAGCCGTTTCCAATTTTTGAAATTAAGGCTCTAATTGATTTATTGAATTGCAACATAATAATAATAATAATAATAATAATAATAATAATAATAATAATAATAATAATAATAATAATAATAATAATAATAATAATAATAATAAGGGAGAGGGGAGGGTAAGATATAACTCAATTGGTTACATCTTATCTCCCAAGAGGTCCTGGAATAAGGGTGTAAAATGATGAGTGTTATGGGTTTCATAAGGTGGTGAATGGTAATATATATGATATATCCTAAATGATAGGGAGAATATTAGTCAAATAAGGATATACTATTTCAATTGAAAGAAGGTGAAAGCAAGTTTGTAAATGTGCAAGATTATATTAACAATGGCAGCGGCAGATAGTTTTAGTTTCCGATCTTTAGAGAAATTTGACCTAAGCTTAAATTGAGTGTAATTGTATTTTTGGTGCTGAATGGAGTGTGTTTGTTGAGCTATTGTATATGGGGTTACCAATTTACCATTAGTTCCAAGGATTTTTCAAAATCTTATCCTACAGATAATAGAGATATGTTCTACACACAATATTTGAGGAATTGTGACTAATTTATATGTGTACCACTAGTATGTCAATCAATCTCATTACTTAATTTTAAAACAAGAACCCTTCACTTTTGAATTTAAAAATTAGAATTAAAATTTTTTAACCAATAAAAAGCAATGACACAAGTGGTTCGTAAAAAGTGGGAGATTGAATTTATTACGGGTGTTATATTACTTATATACTTATATGACTACATCACTTGGATGGAGTATTAGTACATATATCCCTTGCGCGCTTCCTATTCAAAGGTTATGTGTCGTCATTTGGAGTTGTAATCTGTCTTGATAATCAGACACAATTTTGTTTGATAAAATGAAACAAGTATTGCAAATTATAACAAAAATATTAATTTAAACCAATAAGTACGAATGGCGCACAAATGATACATAATTTTATCGAAGAATATAATTAGGCTCCTAAATATATGATAAGTAGATATGAGTAATCAATTAAAAAGCTCATTGCATTCGTATTTTAATTAAGTATGGTGATATCTATTCATTCTTTGTATGATTGCTAGTACTAGCATGGCAATGATGCATTGCTATTTGTTGCATGGCATCGCATGGTTGATATGTGCTAGTTGAGTCTCCAAATAAAAGTGTGTGGTTGAAAATCAGAGATGTATACTAGCTTGGATGCTTGACAACAATATAGTAGTATTGATGTTGATAGAGAAAGGGAGTATGATATGTCATTATTAGCAAGGTCCATATATATCAGTTATATTGAATTTTGAATTTTGAAATTGATACTATGTACTAGTGTGATGCTGCTGCTAGTCTTTACTATTACGACAACATAACTTCGCTCACGTGTTTGATACTTGTAAGTTAAGTGGTACTTTGAGTGTGACTTTATATAAATTTCAATTGAAATGAATCGAAATGAATATAAATTCAGATTAAATTAGATTCATTAAAATTAAGTAAAGTGAATTAAAAATAAGTTTAAAAAGACCCAAGTCAGTTCTTGGCACCAAAACGGATGTTACGATGCTCGATCGTATAGTTGTCAAAGGAAGTAATTTGATGCATAGCCTTTTATTTAGATAAATGATTTATGGATGGAGAAATCTACATTTTTTATTAGATGAAACCATTAATAAGTAGTTGCACACTAATTAAGTAGTTTACATAGAAGTAAAAAATGATGGTTCTTAAAGCTTGGAAAGCCCTATCATTTTTAATTTCTTTAAATGGAATAAAGCCCCATCATTTTGAACTTTTGACCATAACAAGCTTGGAGGTGAACCAACAATTGAAGAGATTTATTGCTTTTTTATTTTATAGAAAAATAATAATAAAAAAAAAATTACTCCCTATGATAAAAAGATTAGTAAAGTTAAGGTTAACACATTACTTCAATAGCACTTTCTAGATACAGCTGCAAATTAAGTTGCGAAAGTCACAGCAATAATGATTAGTTCTCTAGAAGGTCCTTGAGCAAAGCGCTGATACAAGAGATGCTCTTCAATAATTATTGGATTAGGTATATCATTAGATCAAAGGATAGCGGTTTCTTAATCATAGAAATGCAAAATAAAGGCGATTCTCTTGGATGATTGACGAATTAAATCTGGTAAAAGCCAATATACTGGTTTTGAGTTGCTTATGCCATCTGAAATTACTAGTGTAGTTTCTAATTGCAAGAAATAAATTTGGTTTTTCACATGTCAGTTTTATAATTATATATATTATATTACAACTGACTTGGATTATATTATAATAGAAGTCAATAACAAATCCACTACTATTTTCTCACCATACGAAAATTTTCCTATATATATTGTCACAACTAACATACAATTTTCTCACTAGACAGTAGGGACAATTAGACATATCCATCAATCCATCATAAAATTGCTATTGTAGTCTATAGACTAGTGTCACCGATTTTTTTTCAAATTAATTATAGTCCTCTATCTCATTTATGTGCTCTATTTTTCTTACTGATCCCAAATTTTAACGAATATACCAAATTTAATAATAGTGATAATAGAACTTGTGATAAATGTGATGCACAAATAGGGGGAAAATGAATTGGTCCTTCCCCTAGTAAAGATTACAATCTGATCTGAAATATACATATAATAGGTGGAAAATAATTGGAGTGACCACATTGTATACTAGATAACAATCCAAATAAGTTGAAATGGTGTGTACAAATAATCGGAGTGACCACATTGTACAAATGTGTTGTAGGTACTAATCCAAGCTAAATATACAATTTTAGGGTTATATGCTAACTGGGTCCATGTCAGTGAAGGCTGGTACATTAACATGTACTCCGTATTTATCTACGGAATACTATGTATTTATTTTGGATGATTGTAGGCTATATATACGTACATAACAAACTATACGAGTATACGATAATGCATTTTATACAAGTATTTGTGAATAGTGTCACACTGCAATGCATGGTGTATTTATTATAATAATACAAGCTAGTACTCATAATGTCATGAATGCTTTTGACAGGATAAAATTGACATACCTTAAAATTTCGGTACGTGATACCAACAAGTAGTTTGGTATGATATGAAATTGATTATGATTTTTTTTTGTCACATTATATATTTGTCTGAAAGTTTTAATTATTGTATTTCATATTACAAACACATACATTTTGTTTTGTGACTTTTTTTTTTTTGGATTGAGGGTACGTCTTAAGGGGTTTTCACATGGATTTGATTCGTAATAATGCTTAGTGCAAAACAATGGTCCTAAAAGCCGGAGGAGTAGGCCACCGCGGGCATTATTACACTACTAGCTAATCCTCTTCTGGTGGACGTAATTAAATTGGACTATTGCAACTAATTTGGAACCAACATCTTATAATCTATTGCACACATGAACAGACATGCATGTGCACATGTAGTATAGTCAATCTATTTAATATATAGGTGGATTAGGTGCAAATTAAATGTGCAATATATATATAGACACACACCCGAAGTACTCCTCGGTCTTTTTTTACATGCTGTATTTACTTTTTCACATTTCCTAAAACGTAACTTTAAAAATTAATATCTCCGGTTTAGTATAATAAAGTTATAAAAGATATATTTTCGGAAAATATATATCAAGGCGAATCAAACAAGATTCCATATGATTGTCTAAATTATAATGTGAATAGTATCAAAAACTCTAATATAGTGACTATAAAAAGAGTGAGGGTATATATTTTTGTAATGAATGTAACTTCATAAATTATTATGTATGTGCAGGCCTTACAAGTTTCAAGTGAATGGCAATATAAGGGAAGGCTACAGCATGGCGTTGTGCTGGTGCAACTTTGGAGCCGTGTGGTATGATATGACGTGCTACATACGTTAAATCAGCTTACAAATAAAATTTAACATGATGGTAGACAATAAATCACCAACTTGCCTGAATTGCAGTGCCCCCATTAATAAGTATGAAGAAAATAAGTAATGTTTTCATTTTTACCTAAGTCGGTTATGAGCCTTTGTAATAAGTTGAATACTGCAATTTTTGTCTAAATGCATTGTATGGCAGCATGGGTTTGTTGAAATTTTCGAGAAGATATAAAAGGTTTCCCCTAATCTTCAAAGTTGATCGATAGCAAAGGGAATTCTCAATCTCATGATCTCTAGACGTCGATAGAGAGGCTTTAATCAACTAAGTTACCCTTTACCTTCAATTAATAAATATTTTTTTTTTGAAATAATATGAGTTTATTAAAACCTCAAACCTTAAGATATCTTAATAAGTTAAAAGCGCCGATTTTGAAAAACTCTCTCAAACACCCCTCTCACAACCCAATTTTACGTCGAACTTTTGTTTTGGCTCTAATACTATGTTAGAGGATTAACTCAACAGAAAGACTAAATACTGATGCTTGAGGTTGTCGTGATTAAAAAAGGTATTATTTTTCAACAACAAATTCAACTAATAAAATTAATTAAGTCTTCAAAATCCTTTAGGTTTCTTATTCAACTCCTCACATATATGAAGCACCAAAATTTCTAGTGCTTGAATTTGGATGTTTTAGAAACTCGGTCAAACACTCGAAATTGCTTAGGCAAGCTCTTCGATAACATTTTTAAAACTTAAGTTAAAAATCGAAAACTTTTTTAATATAAGGATACTTCATGTAATATAAAATGAAAACATTGTGACTGATGTCACATATATACAAGCTTTTCCTAATGATCATAATCTGAGTAATTGACTTATAATCCTTCTATGACTCATCTCACGTGTGTAAGTTATGTTTTTCAGGATTCCCCTAAAAAACTCGAAAAAAACATATTTCTTATCCTACCGATACCGTGTTATAAACTTTGTAACCATTTTCAACAATTTGAGGCCCTACCCTTGATTTCAAGGTCAACATGTTAAATTTTAGGCCATTATTTTTTCAAAACACTAGAATTCCCTAGAAAAGTATATATGTGTGCATTCGTTTTTAGCCTTTAGAGGGCCTTCTAGGATTCCAAATAGTTTCCTCCCCATATTTTATCCACTTTCTTTTACAAATAAACTGGAGGTAGCCCATGATCATTTTAACCCGCTAAAAACATGTTAGGTTTTCTATTAGGAGGATTCCCGAAAAAGGAAACACCAATATAGTATTTTCTTGTTATGACCTTTTGAACTCTAATAAAATATTCGAGTGCCCTCTTTTGACCATAAGAGAACCATATAAAAAAATTTAGCAATTTTATTTTCCAGAACCCCCAAAAATCATGGATCGCCGGTCTTGTTTTTGCTCTCCCAAGGCCTTCTTATGGCCTTTAATTTTGAACCCTGAAAAGCTAAGCTTTCCTAGACAACCCTTCCTTTGATCATAGGGGCAACATGTAAAATTATTTGCGATTTATTTTCCTAGACCCTAAAACCTCTGAAAGCTATGAATTAGCCTTTATTTCAGGCCTCTTAAAGGGCCGTCTTGGGCTCCATCTTGTTTTTGCCCTATTTTTTCTCCAAGACCTCTGGGCCACCACAAGACTGTCCATAATTGGTTTCGGCCTCAAAAGACATGTAGTCGTCCTTCTTTCAAATATTTTTCAAAAGAAGGGAACGCACTATAGCTTTTTACGCTCTCCCAAGATATTCTTATGTCCTTTTCAACCTTGATTAGCTTCTCGAGGTTCTTAAACAAACCATACAAGCACCCTGTCAAATTTTTGGCGAATTTTTCCCAAGACCCTATAACCTCCCAAAACTATGTACCCCCCAAAACTATGAACCAACCTTTAGAGACGGAATTAAAAATCCATCTCTACTTTAGAGATGGAATTCAAAATCCGTCTCTACTTTAAAGACAAAATTCAAAATCCGTCTCTACTTGATAGAAGAAATTAAAAATCCGTCTCTACTTTAGAGACAGATTTTTAATTCCATCTCTAAATTTCTTTAGAGATTGGTTTTGAAATTTGCATCTCTAATTATTTGTCTCTAAATCGAGTTTTTTTTGTAGTGTTTGGGGTTCTAGATAGCTTCCTGAGCTCTGCCTTTTATATATATTTCTTCTACATGTTGTAGGTGAGCCTAGGATTCTCTGCGCTTGGTTGAGCCAAAAATATGTTGTTATCATTCATCTTTCAAAATTTTTCAAAAAGCAGCATATTAGTCTTTTTGCTCTCTCGTGACTCGACTTATGATTTGTCTATCCCCAAAAAAATTCTCGCAGGCCCTTGGTAGACCATAGGAGTACCATGAAAAAATTTTGGCAAACCCTTTTTTCTGAGAGACTGGAACCTTCGAAAACTGTAGATTATAACGTTCATTCTTCGGATTCAGGAGGGATGTCTCGGGATCCATCAAGTTTTCGCCCTATATTTCTTCCATATGTTGTAGGTGACCTTAGGGCTTGCCACGCTTAGTTTAAGGGCCTGTTTACTTCAGTTTAAAATCAGTTTAGTTCAGCTCAACTCTTCTTTTATTTTGCTATTCATTAATCCTTCATAAAAAACTATCAGTTCAGTTCAGCTCCAATCAGTTCAGCTGAAGTAAAAAGGCCCTAATTCAGCCTCTAAATTACTCTTATCATTCAACTTCTAATTTTTTTTGAAAAAGGCACACTAGTTATTTTGCTCTCCCATAACTCGTCTAATGACATGTCGAACTCCAAAAAGCTGCTCAAAGGCGCCTCTTTGACCATAGGAATTCCTTGTAAAAATTTTGGCAATTTTTTTCAGGGACCCATGATAGTCCAAATTTTTTGTTCCGCTTTTCGCGTACCAATTTTAATTTTTTTTCATTGGTAGACTATAATACTAGGGTTTGTTAGCTTTGAATTTGATCCAAATATACAAATTTATTATTATCAACCCATTATAAAAGGTAGCATAAGAATATTTCACAATATTCTCTATCAATGGACAACATCAGGAATTGCATGGTTAGATTTCAGTACTCATTATACACATGGTATAGCTAATTCCAAATAACAACCACGGTTTTGTTCCACCTCTTTGCAGCATATCGTCCTTCGTATTCTTTGTGATTGCGATGTTATGTTGAAACGACACATTCTCAAGAGTCTTCGATAGCATATTGTGCAACTTGCTTAAATAAAACCAAGAGATGTTTTATTGTGTGACGGTTTTCAACCAAAGATAAATTTTGTTCATTTGATTTCAAGCTAAATTTTTAACTCATTTCAAATTAAATAAACAAAGTGTTCTTCCTTAGTTACGTTGTACCTAGCAATATACAACCACTTGTATAATATAAATTGTTTAAAATCAAATGACTGAGTTAATGTCTTGCGCTTCATAAACTTACAAATACGCCTTAACATCGAGCTAGTATACGGTGTTGTTTGGTTGATGGTAATCTCCCTTGCCAAATTCCTAGAAAATGGGTAAATGGGGTTGTGTTTAATTTGGTTGAACAAAAAGTTGAAGAGTGTAGGAAATGATAATAATTACCATAAACCATGGGAAATCATCAACTCTCCCCGTGGCGAGTTTCATTTCCTAGAAAATAAAGTTTCCTACGATGTTGACCAAACAAATTTGCTCATTTCCTAGGAAATTAGGAATTTTATTTCCTATGAAATATGAATTTCCATGGAAAGTGATTGCTTATGGCCTGGTGAACCAAACAAGGGCTTATCATAATTAGAGTAAAAAATAATCTTTAATTACGCCACAAAAAGAGCTAGCCCGTACACTCGAGGGCTGTGAGGCCTAACAAATTACAATGTCCTAAAGGAAAATATAATGAGAATATATCTCTAATACTTCCCCTCAAGTGGGAAGTGAGTGTAATGAATGGAACTACTTAGACTGTAGACTACTGGAACGTAGGAACCTCAAACAACTTCGAATATGAAATTACCAATTAATACTTGTAGCTTATTTGAATCTTGATGAAGATGACGATGACCCTTTTAAATGGAAACCTATTATGTTAAGAGACAACTAAATTGAAAGAACCCTTTTAGGTTAAAAACCTGATTTGGAGTATGAATAAACGGTTTAAGTGTTTTCAAAACGTCAAATATTAATTGCTAGTAGATCGAACATCATACACACCATGAAAATATGTGTCGTATTGGAGGAACGCCGGCGTTGACTACTTCATATGTCGAAACACATAACTTTATTGCTACTCCCAAAATTATTCTCGACGCTGTTGACGAAATTAAATATCCAAGTTTTTGCATAAAACCGTGGAGATATATAGGGCTTTCCTAGGCAACATAAGTGTAAAAAAAATTGTAGTAGTGTTGGTGTAGGAATTTTTCGTAATTGGAAGAGAAATAATTTGGCCAAGGGTACTTGAGGGTGGGTTGAAAAATTTAGGAAAACTTGAATTGAGGTGTGCTAAACACCATATGTTGATCAGAAAATCATAGACAAAAAAAAGATATTCTCACAACGAATGGAACGAAAAGTTACAATAAACTATCCGATGCCCACGACGAGAGAAAAAAAAATTGTGAGAAAACCTAAGATATAACTCACCCTTCATACTATGATAAAAAATACGGAGTATAATTGATGATTTGGATGACTTGAATTACCTATTGAATTATATTACATAATTTGGATTTAATCCCTTTATATAGACATAAAAAACTATTTTAATCAAAAATATTCGTTAACAACTTAACAATATTGTGGTTAATTCTAATTTTCTATCTTAGTAAATTTTATTATTATTGGTTAGGGCAACAATATATAGTATGTTAAGCCTGTTAAGGTAAAATAGCCAAATGTCACTACTCACTAGAATGATGGAAAATTGGAAAGGGAGCATAAAAGGGCCGACCAAACACAATAGTAGTTTGCTGCTAATGTAGCATGATTTGACATAATGACATTTCACCTCACTTGTTTCAATTCAACGAGAAAGATGGAGATGAAGATCGAAGATTATACATTCAGCATTATATTTATATGTACGTATTACTCCGTATTATCTATCTTTAGAAGAAAAAGGTTTCAACTTGTTGACAATTGGCTGAATAATATATGCTGTTGTTAGATCCTCAAAAATCCTTATATTCCTACACTAAATCCAAGTATGGGTCTGTTTCCTTCAGCTGAAAACAACTGAACTGAATTGAATTGAACTGAACTGAGCTGAACTGAACTGATTGGAGCTAAACTGAAAGTTTTTTATGAACGATTAATGAGCAGCAAAATAAGAGAAGAGCTGAACTGAATTAAATAGAGCTGAATTGAACTGAGCTGAATTGAACTGCTTTTAAGCTGAAGTAAACAGGCCCTAAATACCATCTAATACTTAGGTGATATTCTTTTAGACTGAAACGAGGTTTAACGGAATTAAAACAAACTAAAATAAACTGAAAGGAGCTGATACGAACTGAATTGAAGTAGAATAAAATGAAGTGGAGTAGTAATTATAATGAAGATGAGTTAAACTTAATTGAATGGAGTTGAACTGAATTGAATTAAGCTGAAATAAAGTGACAAAATTTTCAGTTTAACTGAACATGGCCTTACAATAATATTTATTATTTTTATTTCTTTTAAATCACTGCTTGTAAATTTAAATAGTCTTCGTATTATATTCACAAACTAAGGGCTTGTTTACTTGAGTTTTATTTCAGTTCAACTCTAATCAGTTGAATAAATAATGATGATGATAATGTCTTAACAACATTTATATGAAATATAGTCATTGGTAACCATCATAAGCTCATTTCATACCGGACCCGAATAGGGTTAAATACATGCTCATTATAAGACGGGGTCATTCGAGCGTATATATCTAAATATATACTATGTTTACATATGGATCCTCAGCTCGCGCCACTCCATTCAATCTAGGATTAGAAATAAGCTAAATTGGACATACTTTTGACATCGATCTTTCATTTTTTGGGACTCTATTTCTCTCTTTAGGCTTCTATTGAATCGAAAAATCATATAGGTTTGATTGTCCGTCTTTTTGATATATACAAGTATTAAGTATAAGGTATCCTTTGGATAATTCAAATCGAAGCTATATATTGGATATTCGGATGCACGACCCGGACGACTGATCCATAGAAATACTCAAACACTCGACCTGTGTTATATATATATTCCATACATCACACTAGTTAAATTTCATATTCATGATGTAAGAATCAGTTTCAAGATGCCTTAGTGGTGAAATGATAGTTAGATATCATAAGTTCGCCCATGATACACCCACTTAATATTGCCAATATTTATTTTGAGAGTGAAGGAATAGTTAAATTAATTTTGAATAGAAAAAGTGCAAATAACAAAAAATAATAATAATAATAATTAATTAATTAATTAAAAAATAAATTGAAGTGATACAATTTAATGGTCTTAATTTACTAGTGGGTTATGATCGACCTAATTTAGATCCACCAACCTACCCCTCAGATTTTGGTGATCTCCCCATGGCTCTCATTGAGATTTGATGTTAGTTGTTTAAGATCAAATGTACTCCTTCTAGTTATATTTATAATTTACTCATCAAATATTTCCTTATTAATTAGTGGTGCATTATGTTATCTAAAGTTATTAAAGATTAAGATTGCTCTAAGCTAAGACACAATATTAGACTGTTAGTTAAAGACAGTGTCCTATTGTCCTATATATACCCCAAATTTATAATTCTAACTATATATACACTAAAAAGATATGTAGTCTAAAAAATTATATACTGTAATAATCCTTAAATTTTAAAACAATTACAGAGCACATACCTAATTTACAATCATCGTCAATTAATCATTTAACCATAGCTTTAGTAAAAAAAGTAAAACTATTGACTTGGTCAAACTCTAAACTTTGAAATCAAAATATGAAAGTTTAAGATGTCGTATAATGTTTTAGTCTTTTATAGTCATTATATTAGACTATAAATTAAGTAGTTCGTAGTATACACTAATATAAATCAAATTTGACAAAATGATTCATGATATATGAAATAGAGTGAATGGAGAATTGAAAAATAAGTCAAAAGTATAAATAGTGGCCTATGTTTAATTTTGCAACAATGCCAATATGAAGGTTAGGAAAATACATCCTTAGAGCCATTATTAAAATAAGAGTCCTAAAAATTAAATGATTAGGATAATAGCAGCGCATATTGGTCTGTCGAAGTCATGGTCAACAATTATATTTATAAACATAATACGAAATAAAAGTCAATAAGGGGAGCATCCATATCTTATTATGTGCTGGAAGATGATCCTTGTTGATACGATTTACTGTTGATTTTGCTGCGGAACTTTGTATCCCCACTATATANACTCTACTACCTCATAAATGACAAAATAAACATTTGGGAATAATTTATATTCAATTATTAAATTATCTCATATACTACCTCCTGTAATCTTGTATTTGCAACAAATTCTCACAAATAATACCCTTTTGTTGATTACTTATAAGTGTTGTTTTCACATATTATGATTGTTAATTAACTTAATTGTTTACTTGAATACTTCCCAACTTATAGCATAACTATATTGATTTTTCAAATGTTTTTTTATAATACCTACATTTCAGATTGGTTGCAACAATTAGGCATATTTTGTAAGAAATAAAATATTTAATTGTTACGACAAATTGAAAACATACAAAAAATGCAATTAGCATCCCACTAAGTAGACCAACATAATACACGTGCACCCTAACGGTTACCAAAAAATTGTGGCTAGCTAGTAATAGTTTTAGACAATTAAACCCACCTTGAAACCAGCAAGTCCATTCTCAAAACCGGTTTTGCTGGTTCTGATTTTGGATCCAAGATTGAGCACCCATCTAGTTATGGTTGGGTCCACTATAATATGGTCCATATTCTTGATATTCAAACCGGTTACCCGTTAAGTACCCAGTCAATCATTTATGGGACAAATATTACACTACTACCATTTTACTAGTCCCCAAATACATTGCAAACTCAAAAATGTTGTTCACCTTCGGAGGAGTCAAAATCTGTTGTATTACTTTGTATGCATTACTAGTTGTGACACTGTGTGCAATGCGCACGGCACCCCAAAATATGTATGTTCGTGATTATAATGTTTAGGTTTATATAATTCATAGTATTGTATTTATTGATTAAATTACATATAATGGATTACTTGTGTATATTAGTGAAGTTCTTATATTGGTTCATGATAGAGTATATGTGCTCCAAAATAGTGGTTCGATGGTATAAAATCAAATTCTTACAGTCATGTGTAATGGTTTAATGAGTAATTTTTTGGTTTGCACCAAATGAGACGTTGATATATTAGTTCCATTGTTAATTTCAATTTATGAGTTTTACAGTTCATGTGGTTTAATAAACATACTTTTTACCATTCATGAATGATAAACATGGTGTATTTCCCTAAATAATGTCTCGCCTTCTAGTAGACAATCTGACTATCTACATTATACACTTTCATGTTTACCCCAAATTCTTGATGCTATTTCAACAGTATCTTCCTGTAGAAAGTGATACAGGTTAATGTTAATTTATTGTAATCAATAAAAATGATGAGAAACCGGCTAATATTAGAAGAAAAAAAGGCCAAAATTTGATTTATTCTTTCCTCGCTCTATATTTCCTATTTGAGTGATACAAATATGATGAGAGACTGGCCATTACGATGTTGAAGAGAAACTCAAATAGAAAGTGATACAGGTTAATGTTTTGTTCTTTCAAAACAAATGAAATATAGTTTGTTCCTAATCAGTCACCCCTATACATTCAAAAATAGGAAAAATATAGTTACTTGAGACACAAAAAAACTTAGGAAATTATCATCTTATATTTAATGTATCACAAAACTGATTAAACGACACAATTTACAAAGAATTGACCTGATTGATCAAGTAAGTCTAGAAATGAAACATGATTGTTTCAAACTTTCAAATGAAATTATAAACATATCAACTACTAAGATCAATGATCTTGTCACTTTCAAATACATAGACAATAGCTGTAGTAAAGCAGAACAGCACAAAACCTCCTCAACACCAGCTTCACCACAACACTTAAACTGCAGAACAGAACACCTGCAAAAGACCAGAGAAAAAACAGCTTGTATATCCAACACAATTATATACAGTAACCTTGCTTTGTGAATTTGAAACCAACCATCATTTTATTTCATCATTATATAATTTATAATAACCTCCCTTTGTGAGGTTGTTCATTATTTATCATTTACAACTTGGCCAATTTTATTGATAGAAGGAAATCATTTTTCATTTGTTTTGGAATGGGGGCTAATAATTAACTTTGAATCAAATGTCTAATGTCCTCACTAATTAAATTAATACTAATTTAAATTTTAAAGTGGTGTTTTTATTTGCTAATTCAGAGACTATATTTATAAAAAATGAAATGGGTCAAACAAAAATTAAAGTAATATATAGTCTCAAAATCTAGTAAAATAAATTGAGGAAAACTGCATTAAAATAACAAGTCAAAAACAACATGAACTTAGTTTTAAAATCCGAAATACCAAATGTAATGGACTGATTATTATTATTATTATTATTATTATTATTAAAATTACTATTTCTAGTCAACAGAGGATTAATTTGCAGTGAAGAAAAACTGAAAAGGTACTTAAATTGGGAAGAGGGATTATAAATGCATTGATTTTTGTTTGGAACTGCGTGTTTTGAATTAATATTAGACTCATAGGCTGTATACTTTGCATTGTACTATCATTTCATTGGATATTCAGGATTGAAGAGTTACTTAAACAAGAGAGAGGTCTGTTCAGACAGTATATTAATGCATGTCAAGAATTAGTCAGAACTGAACAGTTGCATCTGAAGAGTTGCATTATTAGTTTTATATCAGTTTCCAAGGTGTTTAGAATTAATAGGTTTTGAAGAGTTGCATTCTATTGACAGTTTCCAAGGTCTATATAAAGCAATGGAGGAGGAATATGGTAATATTCTTTGTCACACCACTACATACAAAGAGATCTACAAGAATTTTTTGGTATGTACATACTTTACTAAGTACAAACAGATAATTTGGTTAAGTATATAATTATCTATTTTACTTATGGGTTTTTAATACATAATCTGTCTATTTTACAAATGGATTTTAATGTTTTGTAGCCTTTACCACAACAGTGGAGGCTGTTGATGGTGCAGTGTTCTGGCAGTGCAACAGTTTCTCATACAAGCAGTGGGCAACCTTGCACTATGAGGGTGCTTGCAAATGAAGAGGGATCAAAGTTCGGAGGCTTTTTTTTACGATAAAGAGTGGACCGACTTTGTGAAGAATAACAATCTTGTCGTTGGTGAAACAATAAGTGTTTATTATGTTCGACGCGGTATTTTTTATATCAGAATTTTCAACAACAACAATGAAAAAAGGTTGCCTGCTGTTGCATAGAAATTATGTTGCTTTTGTTAAATATTGCTATGTTTGTATTTTATTGACTATTAAAACATTTCTTGTATATATTTGTTTTGAAGTAAATTTATTGTAGTATTACCTATTTTTAGCATTTTGGTTCTCACTTCTCCCACTACACATATCAACATCTATTTCACTTCCCAATTCATGCCTACAATTGAATCTGAAATCATTAAACAGTTGCTAACAGCCTAATATGCTTAATGATTAGCTACGAAACAGTCCTAAAAATAGACAAATTTACATAGTGAAGTACTGACACAAAACTTGCAATAAAATTGTGTTTCTTTCCCCTTACACATATTTATTGAGATCTAACAGAAATACAAATAAACCCGTTTATGGCATCTCTCTAACCTAGTCCGATGCAAAAATATCAAGATCAAAATCACCCACAGTAGAGCTGAACTCTTCTTCCCCCGTGACATTTTTCATATATTAAAAAAACCAACAAGAGCAACTACTACAAATCTTTAGGATAAAGGTAACAATACAACCATATATGAAATCAAAATCAACTTAAACAGGTAAATTAATGGCCAAAATCCTGATATAGATGAACATTCAAAACAAACTTTCCAGCAAACCCAACCATACTATGATAGTAATGCAAAGAAAAAATATGAGCAGCAACATTAGAAAATGCTAGGCTAACCTGTTGCAACGATACTGTGCTTTCTTCATCATCTTCTTCTTTCACTTGGAAATCGAAATTTAAAAGAAATTGTAGTAAGATAGAGTGAAGAATTAACCAGGCGAACATCATTCAGAGAAGATGAATAAAGGAGGGATTTTTCCAAATTTTAAGTAAAATATATGAAGAACAAACACAAATTGAAACAAAAAATAAGCCAATTAAATATAGCATTTATTCATAATAACAAATACAAAATTAGATGGAAATCGAAAATAGAATAAAAAATCCCGAAATAATCAATACCCTAATCGATTTACCTGAGATGATTGACCATTAATGGAAAAAAAAAGTTGAAAAGAAAAATAGGATTACATATATACCTTTGTAGGAAAAAAAACGACCCCAAAAAACTTTAACATTCATATAAATAGACCCCCCCCCCATCATGATTGATGAGACTATCGCACACATATCAAAAATAAACCTAACCACTCCAACTAATATAGCTAGGGAAGTAGGGATCGAATCCACAAGGAAGCAATTAAACCTATTAGTTCTAAAAAGTCTAAACCGTGCAAAGGGCCTTTGAGTGACAATTGTGACTAAAAAATTAACTAGAATTGGAACTAAATTGATTAAGGAAATTAATTAATGACTAAACCTAGGACATCGGTTCACCACAGTTTAACCAACGAATTGCACACAAATAATTAATTATATTATCAATTTCCTTGAATTAAGGTCCACTAATTCTCTCGAATCTAGTCCCCTTCAAAACTCCTCTAATGGCTCTCGCTCACTTAGACTCGTTTTGCCTATTGTCCTTATGATCTAATTGTGGTAATCTTACCTCTCGGCATCGATTTCAACAATATCAAACTAACAACTAAACCTGGCCAGTATTTAATTGAAAGCAATAGTAATTGACAATAAGAATTCAAGCACATTAATAGTTAAACTAACAATTATGAGCAAAACGTCACCAATTAGTCCATGGATCCCCTAGTCCCAGAAAAGGAACTACTCACTCATAATTGAAGAAATAAAAACTAAATTAAAAAAAGTAATAAAAACACTAAACATGATTAAACTAAACAAAACTAACAACAATCAAGAAAATTAATTCTAAACATAAAATTATAAAAATTAAGAACATAAACTGAAAATAATAATAAACATAACTAAGAACAAAAATTGAGATTAAAATAGAACCTGAATATTATTGATTGAATGATTGAATAGAGTTTTACACTTTGAGAGAATTTATAGAGTAAACTAGGATTCTAAAATCAAAAGAGGCGTAAAATCACTAATTAGGAGGAAAAACACTTAAGTACTTAGGCTAAACAAGGAAAAAACACGCTGATTTGGGCCTTCAGAGCCACCCGCCCGGAGGGTCCGGGCGTGCAGCCCTCACCCGAGCGCACAACCTCGACCCGGGCGAGTGGCTTGTTTTGCTTCGTTTTCGGTTTTTGCTCGTTCTTCCTTAATTTCCTCTTTAATTCTTCGTTTTAACACTTCTAGTCTTCGGTTTAGCTTCCCAAATGACTTCAACTCTTCACTAACTTCTTCAAGTGCTTCAAAAGGCTTGGAAAACAACGATAAATCATCGATTCCTGTAAAATCTAATAAAAAGTACAACAAACACTCAAAATAGCAAAAGTTAGTAGAAATGGCTCAAAAGAGCCGTATTAGAGCTAAGAATCAACCGGGATCGGGGGTAAAATACATATAAAATATCAACTTATCAATGATCACTCCTCGTCATCTACTTCTTCTCTCGTATTCAGAATATGCTTTCTCTTGATCACAACATGCAAAAACTCTGCATCTTCACTTCTTCAAACTCCATCATCATCAACAATATTTCTGAATTATCAAACCCAATAAAAGACGTAACACAATCCTTCAACGCAACGTGAATCAGTTTGAACCCTAGAATACAATCCCCAAAAATTCAACCCTAAAATCGAATGTATACCCAAGAAATGGGATTTCAACAGTGAAACATTCGAAACCCTAATTCAACACCAAACACCGAGTTCAACATCCAATAATTCAAAACCCTAATCCTCTTCACCCTAATTCAACCCCAACAATCGAATTCAAAGTCTAAAAAATCGTATTCACCACACAAAAGTTCAAAACCCTAATAGCATTCAGAATTAATTGTAAACCCTAATTCAAATAAACAATCAAAGTAACAAAATCAAACCAATTCCCCATATAATATAAACATTAAAGAAAATCGAAACTCTACTACCTCATAAATGACAAAATAAACATTTGGGAATAATTTATATTCAATTATTAAATTATCTCATATACTACCTCCTGTAATCTTGTATTTGCAACAAATTCTCACAAATAATACCCTTTTGTTGATTACTTATAAGTGTTGTTTTCACATATTATGATTGTTAATTAACTTAATTGTTTACTTGAATACTTCCCAACTTATAGCATAACTATATTGATTTTTCAAATGTTTTTTTATAATACCTACATTTCAGATTGGTTGCAACAATTAGGCATATTTTGTGAGAAATAAAATATTTAATTGTTACGACAAATTGAAAACATACAAAAAATGCAATTAGCATCCCACTAAGTAGACCAACATAATACACGTGCACCCTAACGGTTACCAAAAAATTGTGGCTAGCTAGTAATAGTTTTAGACAATTAAACCCACCTTGAAACCAGCAAGTCCATTCTCAAAACCGGTTTTGCTGGTTCTGATTTTGGATCCAAGATTGAGCACCCATCTAGTTATGGTTGGGTCCACTATAATATGGTCCATATTCTTGATATTCAAACCGGTTACCCGTTAAGTACCCAGTCAATCATTTATGGGACAAATATTACACTACTACCATTTTACTAGTCCCCAAATACATTGCAAACTCAAAAATGTTGTTCACCTTCGGAGGAGTCAAAATCTGTTGTATTACTTTGTATGCATTACTAGTTGTGACACTGTGTGCAATGCGCACGGCACCCCAAAATATGTATGTTCGTGATTATAATGTTTAGGTTTATATAATTCATAGTATTGTATTTATTGATTAAATTACATATAATGGATTACTTGTGTATATTAGTGAAGTTCTTATATTGGTTCATGATAGAGTATATGTGCTCCAAAATAGTGGTTCGATGGTATAAAATCAAATTCTTACAGTCATGTGTAATGGTTTAATGAGTAATTTTTTGGTTTGCACCAAATGAGACGTTGATATATTAGTTCCATTGTTAATTTCAATTTATGAGTTTTACAGTTCATGTGGTTTAATAAACATACTTTTTACCATTCATGAATGATAAACATGGTGTATTTCCCTAAATAATGTCTCGCCTTCTAGTAGACAATCTGACTATCTACATTATACACTTTCATGTTTACCCCAAATTCTTGATGCTATTTCAACAGTATCTTCCTGTAGAAAGTGATACAGGTTAATGTTAATTTATTGTAATCAATAAAAATGATGAGAAACCGGCTAATATTAGAAGAAAAAAAGGCCAAAATTTGATTTATTCTTTCCTCGCTCTATATTTCCTATTTGAGTGATACAAATATGATGAGAGACTGGCCATTACGATGTTGAAGAGAAACTCAAATAGAAAGTGATACAGGTTAATGTTTTGTTCTTTCAAAACAAATGAAATATAGTTTGTTCCTAATCAGTCACCCCTATACATTCAAAAATAGGAAAAATATAGTTACTTGAGACACAAAAAAACTTAGGAAATTATCATCTTATATTTAATGTATCACAAAACTGATTAAACGACACAATTTACAAAGAATTGACCTGATTGATCAAGTAAGTCTAGAAATGAAACATGATTGTTTCAAACTTTCAAATGAAATTATAAACATATCAACTACTAAGATCAATGATCTTGTCACTTTCAAATACATAGACAATAGCTGTAGTAAAGCAGAACAGCACAAAACCTCCTCAACACCAGCTTCACCACAACACTTAAACTGCAGAACAGAACACCTGCAAAAGACCAGAGAAAAAACAGCTTGTATATCCAACACAATTATATACAGTAACCTTGCTTTGTGAATTTGAAACCAACCATCATTTTATTTCATCATTATATAATTTATAATAACCTCCCTTTGTGAGGTTGTTCATTATTTATCATTTACAACTTGGCCAATTTTATTGATAGAAGGAAATCATTTTTCATTTGTTTTGGAATGGGGGCTAATAATTAACTTTGAATCAAATGTCTAATGTCCTCACTAATTAAATTAATACTAATTTAAATTTTAAAGTGGTGTTTTTATTTGCTAATTCAGAGACTATATTTATAAAAAATGAAATGGGTCAAACAAAAATTAAAGTAATATATAGTCTCAAAATCTAGTAAAATAAATTGAGGAAAACTGCATTAAAATAACAAGTCAAAAACAACATGAACTTAGTTTTAAAATCCGAAATACCAAATGTAATGGACTGATTATTATTATTATTATTATTATTATTATTAAAATTACTATTTCTAGTCAACAGAGGATTAATTTGCAGTGAAGAAAAACTGAAAAGGTACTTAAATTGGGAAGAGGGATTATAAATGCATTGATTTTTGTTTGGAACTGCGTGTTTTGAATTAATATTAGACTCATAGGCTGTATACTTTGCATTGTACTATCATTTCATTGGATATTCAGGATTGAAGAGTTACTTAAACAAGAGAGAGGTCTGTTCAGACAGTATATTAATGCATGTCAAGAATTAGTCAGAACTGAACAGTTGCATCTGAAGAGTTGCATTATTAGTTTTATATCAGTTTCCAAGGTGTTTAGAATTAATAGGTTTTGAAGAGTTGCATTCTATTGACAGTTTCCAAGGTCTATATAAAGCAATGGAGGAGGAATATGGTAATATTCTTTGTCACACCACTACATACAAAGAGATCTACAAGAATTTTTTGGTATGTACATACTTTACTAAGTACAAACAGATAATTTGGTTAAGTATATAATTATCTATTTTACTTATGGGTTTTTAATACATAATCTGTCTATTTTACAAATGGATTTTAATGTTTTGTAGCCTTTACCACAACAGTGGAGGCTGTTGATGGTGCAGTGTTCTGGCAGTGCAACAGTTTCTCATACAAGCAGTGGGCAACCTTGCACTATGAGGGTGCTTGCAAATGAAGAGGGATCAAAGTTCGGAGGCTTTTTTTTACGATAAAGAGTGGACCGACTTTGTGAAGAATAACAATCTTGTCGTTGGTGAAACAATAAGTGTTTATTATGTTCGACGCGGTATTTTTTATATCAGAATTTTCAACAACAACAATGAAAAAAGGTTGCCTGCTGTTGCATAGAAATTATGTTGCTTTTGTTAAATATTGCTATGTTTGTATTTTATTGACTATTAAAACATTTCTTGTATATATTTGTTTTGAAGTAAATTTATTGTAGTATTACCTATTTTTAGCATTTTGGTTCTCACTTCTCCCACTACACATATCAACATCTATTTCACTTCCCAATTCATGCCTACAATTGAATCTGAAATCATTAAACAGTTGCTAACAGCCTAATATGCTTAATGATTAGCTACGAAACAGTCCTAAAAATAGACAAATTTACATAGTGAAGTACTGACACAAAACTTGCAATAAAATTGTGTTTCTTTCCCCTTACACATATTTATTGAGATCTAACAGAAATACAAATAAACCCGTTTATGGCATCTCTCTAACCTAGTCCGATGCAAAAATATCAAGATCAAAATCACCCACAGTAGAGCTGAACTCTTCTTCCCCCGTGACATTTTTCATATATTAAAAAAACCAACAAGAGCAACTACTACAAATCTTTAGGATAAAGGTAACAATACAACCATATATGAAATCAAAATCAACTTAAACAGGTAAATTAATGGCCAAAATCCTGATATAGATGAACATTCAAAACAAACTTTCCAGCAAACCCAACCATACTATGATAGTAATGCAAAGAAAAAATATGAGCAGCAACATTAGAAAATGCTAGGCTAACCTGTTGCAACGATACTGTGCTTTCTTCATCATCTTCTTCTTTCACTTGGAAATCGAAATTTAAAAGAAATTGTAGTAAGATAGAGTGAAGAATTAACCAGGCGAACATCATTCAGAGAAGATGAATAAAGGAGGGATTTTTCCAAATTTTAAGTAAAATATATGAAGAACAAACACAAATTGAAACAAAAAATAAGCCAATTAAATATAGCATTTATTCATAATAACAAATACAAAATTAGATGGAAATCGAAAATAGAATAAAAAATCCCGAAATAATCAATACCCTAATCGATTTACCTGAGATGATTGACCATTAATGGAAAAAAAAAAGTTGAAAAGAAAAATAGGATTACATATATACCTTTGTAGGAAAAAAAACGACCCCAAAAAACTTTAACATTCATATAAATAGACCCCCCCCCCATCATGATTGATGAGACTATCGCACACCTATCAAAAATAAACCTAACCACTCTAACTAATATAGCTAGGGAAGTAGGGATCGAATCCACAAGGAAGCAATTAAACCTATTAGTTCTAAAAAGTCTAAACCGTGCAAAGGGCCTTTGAGTGACAATTGTGACTAAAAAATTAACTAGAATTGGAACTAAATTGATTAAGGAAATTAATTAATGACTAAACCTAGGACATCGGTTCACCACAGTTTAACCAACGAATTGCACCCAAATAATTAATTATATTATCAATTTCCTTGAATTAAGGTCCACTAATTCTCTCGAATCTAGTCCCCTTCAAAACTCCTCTAATGGCTCTCGCTCACTTAGACTCGTTTTGCCTATTGTCCTTATGATCTAATTGTGGTAATCTTACCTCTCGGCATCGATTTCAACAATATCAAACTAACAACTAAACCTGGCCAGTATTTAATTGAAAGCAATAGTAATTGACAATAAGAATTCAAGCACATTAATAGTTAAACTAACAATTATGAGCAAAACGTCACCAATTAGTCCATGGATCCCCTAGTCCCAGAAAAGGAACTACTCACTCATAATTGAAGAAATAAAAACTAAATTAAAAAAAGTAATAAAAACACTAAACATGATTAAACTAAACAAAACTAACAACAATCAAGAAAATTAATTCTAAACATAAAATTATAAAAATTAAGAACATAAACTGAAAATAATAATAAACATAACTAAGAACAAAAATTGAGATTAAAATAGAACCTGAATATTATTGATTGAATGATTGAATAGAGTTTTACACTTTGAGAGAATTTATAGAGTAAACTAGGATTCTAAAATCAAAAGAGGCGTAAAATCACTAATTAGGAGGAAAAACACTTAAGTACTTAGGCTAAACAAGGAAAAAGCACGCTGATTTGGGCCTTCAGAGCCACCCGCTCGGAGGGTCCGGGCGTGCAGCCCTCACCCGAGCGCACAACCTCGACCCGGGCGAGTGGCTTGTTTTGCTTCATTTTTCGGTTTTTGCTCGTTCTTTTTCCTTACTTCCTCTTTAATTCTTCGTTTTAACACCTCTAGCTTCGTTTAGCTTCCAAATGACTTCAACTCTTCCCGTACTTCTTCAAGGCTTCAAAAAGTCTGGGAAAAACAACCGATAAATCATCGATTGCTGTAAAATCTATAAAAAGTACAACAACAACACTCAAATAGCAAATAGTTATGAAAATGGCTCCAAAAGAGCCCGTATGTAGAGCGAAATCAATCCGGGATTCGGGGTAAGTGATATACATAAAAATAATATCAACTTATCAATGATCACTCCTCGTCATCATACTTCTCTCTCTCGTATCGAATAGCTGTTTCTTTGATCATCAACATGCAAAACTCTGCACTTCACTCTCAACTCTCCATCATCATCAACAATATTTCTGAATTATCAAACCCATAAAAGAACGTAACACAATCCTTCACGCAACGTACTCGTTTGAACCCTATGAATAGCAATCCCCAAATTGCAACCCAAACGATGTATACCCAGAAATGGGATTTCAACAGTGAAACATTCGAAACCCTACTTAATTTCAACACTCAAACAACCGAGTTCACACATCCATAATTCAAACCCTAATCCTCTCACCCTAATTCAACCCCAACATCGAATCAAAGTCTAAAAAATCGTGTCAACCACACAAAAGTTCAAAACCCTAATAAGCAATTTCAGAATTAATTGGAAACTCCTAAATATCGAAATAACAATCAAAGTAACAAAATCAAACGCAATTCCCCAATATATATAACATTAAAGAAAATCGAAAACTCTACTACCTCATAATTGACAAATAAACATTTGGGTGTGGTGGGTGTGTTGGGGGGGGGGGTTGAACATCACAACGTTATACCCTACACTAAAGCAGTTAGACGTTTGTCTCTTCTTTCTTGTAAACACCTGTGAAACAAAATAGCTGGCCTGTACAGGAGAGGATAACAAGTAACGTAACATCACTGTAAAAGAGATTGAATCATCTGGACCAGGGACTCACAACTGAGAAATGATTGCATTGCGCAATACACAAAGATCACATACATGTAGGGGCAAGCGAGGATTCCAAACCTTGTTTTTCAATCTTGAGCATGAAGTAGAATTTAGTTTCTTGTTTTTTCGTTGCGCGCCTTGTCCAATTCAACGTCTGTGAAAACATAATAGTTAACCTAAAATTCAATGCTCTAATCATATCAACAACCCTAAATTCCATCCCCCAAAAACTCAATCCAATTCAAACCTTTGTAAAAATTGGATTCACATCACTGAATCAGAACAATATGAATTTAGTCATCGAGAAAGATGTCTGTAAGTGGGCTTAAATGATCAATTTGAAACTCAAAGTGAATCGGAAAATCTGGTGCAAGGAAGATATCTAAATTGAAATGCATTTCTTGGGGCACCCGTTGAACTGATCGATATGGTGAATCGCTAGAGGGACAAATGTAATCTTTTCTACATTCTTCTCTTATTACATCATTATGTTTCCCCAAACCCTTAAAAGAATATGGTATAAGATTTAAAAAAAAACCGAAAATCAATCAACAATTAAGCATCGTTTGTGTAATAACCCATAGCTGTGCACTGCTTTTTCTCAGCAAAGTCTAACTGAATTTGGTTTAAGGAATAAGAAATGAAACTTTAGCTAACCTGGTGCACCCCCAATGTATTTTCATTCATCATCTTCTTCTTCTAACTTCTGGATTCTGGAAATTAAAATTAAGTGGCAGTAGAGAAACATAAAAACAAAAGGGACAGTAGAATTAATCATCGGAAAAGAGTAAAAATGTACCTAATGAAGAACAACACACAAATTGAAACAAAAAAAGGCAAGCTAAATACATCACTTATTCGTATACAAACACAAATTTAGATCGAAATTGAAAGCAGATGAAAACCCAAAAAAAAAAAAACTCTAATCGAACAAGTTATCAATCTCAGAATTGATTACGTGCGTGATTGACCATTTACAACATCAACGAACAATAATTGAATTTAAAAAATACCTTTAAGGACCAAGATCGGACCCAAAACCCAACCAAACACAAAAAAAAAAAAAAACAAAGCTTGAAATTAATATTAACGAAACCCTAAATAAATCGAATTGAGCCAGACAAAAAATTCGAAACCTTATTTAACCCACATAAGTGTGAATTCTATTCCAAAAAACGAAACCTTTGAATTCAAATAAACTCAAAACCCTATAAACCCAAAGAATCGAATTCAATAATGAAACCCTAATTCAACCCCCAAAGAATCGAACAAAAAGAAATCGCAATTGAAAAAACGTATTCACCACCAAAAAGTGTCACAAACCCTAATTCGAACTAATTAACCAAAATCGAACAAAACTTTAAATCTCAACAACATATAATAGAAAAGGGGAAGATGATACCTGAAACCCATGAGCAAATCCAACCTAATTGTCCACTTCAGCTGCCACGTCAGCATGTATAGTGGTTTCACTAACGTATAAACCATAAGACGGGCAAGGATCCTGAGATTAGCTCCTCTCCTGGCGCGCAAATGCCCCTAACAAAAATTAACCCAACCCATTTTATGGCACACACAGATCATGATTCACATCAATTGAAACAACAGAGGGAGGATATTGAAGATGAAAGAGAAGGCATTACCAGAAGAAGAGAAGATCAAGGTCGTTCACGTGAGAATATGTGAGGAGATCCAATAAATCACTATGTGAAAGCTAAAGTAATTTCTGCAATCAAACAACCAGCTTAAAGTATTCGCCCATCAATTTGACCAAAAATAAATTTTAAATTTTGAATTTTGATGTTGAGAACTAAAGGTAACTTGGTTATCAAATATCAATCATCAAAACAATGAATATGAAAGTATAATACATACGAATGTAGCCCTAAACAAAAACACTTTGATGGTCTCAATAACACCAATACAATTAACTACCAAATAATTTCGAATAAGAACAAAATTTTAAATTTGGTAAAATCAGGTCAATGAACTATAGCTTAGTGAGATATGATTCGAAAATCAAAAGATGATTGAATTATAACAAAAAAAGTTGAATTTGAATTAAGAGAGAAGAAGAATACCAAAACTCGAGAATAGTGACAAATTTGACTGCGAGTAATAAAATAAAAACAACCATATAGAAAGAAGATATCTACTTTACAATATAACCTTCATTATAGAAAGAAATACAAAGCTTCCACCTTCTCACCCTCACCCCCTCACTCTCTATCTTCCTCCTTATCAATATATTCCCCACCAACACCACAACGACCACTACAATCAGAAACGTCTATCCTCTATCCAAAACTCCTCTCACATGATCTTCATCAATTGCCTGTCAAACAAATCTCCTTTGCCGCTCCCTATCCAAAACATTTCCACAACCTTCTAACCCTCTCCCTTTCTTACACTTCATCTTTTCCTCTCCATTATCCCTCTCTCTCTCTCTCTATTTGTCACCTTTGTCCCTCACCACCACTATCCCCCCCCCACCACCCTCTCTTTGTCTCCTGTACCTACAGCCTCATCAAGCTCCTTTAAACCAATCATTCTCTATCCCCTCCCTCCACCCTCCTCTTGGTGCTCTGATCTCCCGCCCCCTAACCATCATTGCCAACTTCTCCTTCTCTCTCTGACAACCCCCAACCTCTCCTCCCACGCGATCAGCCCTTCTGAAAAACAAATGCCTTCTTCACAGACAAACCCTAAAACTCACAAAACGTATGGAAAACAAATAAGTTTACATCGAATTAAAAAAGAAGAAATAGCATCGAAATTTTGATACGCTTAAGTGTTCTTTGCCACCCACACTGTACTTTTTTCTTCATTTCTTTCAATTGCAGTAGCACGCAGACATTATAAGCAATTTAAGGGAGAATGCATTAAAAAAGGAAGTAGCTAGCCTGAAGAACCCTAAAATAATAATCCAATGAACAAACCTGTTTAGTTAACTGAACTGAGCTAAATGAAAGTTTTGACCTTTTTAATAATCAGATTAGAGGAGAATCAGTAGATAGATTTTACTATTAGTTTATTATGTATGCCTTCATTATATGTTATATTGGTAGCACCTTTCTAACTTCGTATATAATCATCATCAATCGATTTATGATTAGATGCACCCAACAATGACACAACTGATTACTCAAACAATAACCCATAAATCGAAATCGATTCCAGAATAAAACTCCCAAAAATCAACACTTTAAAACCCCAAAATTTCAAAATTGAATTAAAACCCCTAAACAAATTAAAAACCCTGGAACATCGAATTCAACACATAAAATCCCCTGAAAAAATCAAACCCTAATTAATCAAAATCAAATTCAAAATCCCTAAAAACACAAATTCACCTACCACAAAAGTCGATACTACAACCAATCAGTAAAAACCGTAACGCAAAACCCTAAAATACCCTAATAACGAACATTGATAGATCAAGCAACAACAACAAAAAAAAAGATAAAACACGAAGCTCTAGCAATTCGCCACAAATAACTCCAATACCCACTGATCCAACAGTCGAAGGACCCATCAAAACAACCCCTTCTCCGAGATCCATGGTCCAGGGAGAAAAGAATGGAACCCCACATACCCACTGTCCAACAGTCGAAGGAACCCACAACCACCCACCCCCTTCTCCGAGATCCATGGTCTCAGGAGCAAGAATGACCTTGTTGGTCGTGCAAGGGTCGCAAGGACCTGTGAGTCGTGAGAGAGAGGAATGGAATTATATTAGGAGAGAGGAGCTTACACAAGAAATTTGGGGTTCAAAGGAAATGCACGTGAGCGGCATGTGAAGGGAATAGTGAATTTGCTGTTTGAGGCCGACGTGGACCAATGATGTTGGTGCACTCTTCTTTCATGTGATCTCCTGTCCTCACTTTTAAGAAGTAAGGATTTATGTATCATTCTTTTTATTCTATTATAATATTATTACATAATTTTTTAAATTTAAAAGTAATGAACCCTTAATTTGAAATCTAAACCAATGAGATTAATTGACAAACAGTGATACACAAAGTGTGGAATAACATTTTTGGAGTCACAACAAATATCACTACACAAACCGCTTGTTTGCGACGAAATAATTCCGTCGCAAAACGGTAATTTCCGTCGGAAATGAAATTTGCGACGGACTTTCGTCGCAAATGTATGGCCGTGCTATTTTTTTTTGTCGCAAACTTCCATCTTTGCGCGGAATTTCCGTCGCAAACTTGCTGACGAAATTACGTTTCATTTGCGAAGGAAATTTCCCTCGCAAAATTTGCGACGGAATTAACGTTTCATTTGCGAGGGATTTCCCTCGCAAAATTTGCGACGGAATTTCCGTCGCAAGCTGGACTTTTGCGACGGAAATTTCCGTCGCAAATTTTGCGAGGGAAATTCCGTCGCAAATTCCCTCGCATATTTTGCGACGAATTTCCCACGCAAAAGTCCGTCGCAAAATTTTGCGAGGGATTTCCGTCCAAATTTCCCTCGCAAATTTCTGGACGGAATTTCCCTCGCAATATTCCCTCGCAATTTGCGACGGAAAAATCCGTCGCAAACGGTATATTCCGTCGTAAAAAACTGACGGATTTTTAATGTTTCGATTGTTTATTGATTTTGTGCCTGTGAACCGTACGACCTGACGCGTTATGTATTCTATCAAATAAGGACAATTTTATATTTTCCAACATATATATTTCAAATGTAACATATGCCTACAAAGTATAACCAAAACCGCCTTTAAATAGTTTCATAGTTTTAAGTTTAACAATGATAATAATGGAGCTAAGGTTTTATATATGGAACAAGACATCTATCTACACACAGCTGCATCCCTTGCCCAGGCGCCGCTGCCGTCGTCGTCTGTTGAGTCTCCGTACGCTGAATTTGGAAGGTTGAACACTGTCGCTAATACCGAATCGATCATCATCTGCTCCATAAACTCCTCTGTGTCCTCTGCAATTGCGCTCAAACTCGGGCGCATCTTCTCCTCAATCTCGGGCTCCCACCTTCTCCTCAACCTCAGCCCGTCACCTGGCCTCGCCCTCTCTCCCGCACCTTACTGCCCACGAATGCATTCTCCGATTTTCTCTAAACTGTTCTTGTTCATTTGAAGAAAGCACAGTGGCGTGTTTGCTTCGTGATCCAGATCTTCTCAAGAGCTTGAAGAGCTGTAATACAAAGGTCCGCACCACTACCAAGACTCCTTCACGCGCACCAAGCTTCTTGCTTAGCTACGTACCCCCCAGTGCCTCCCATATAACTCATACGGTGGGTTTTTCTCTACTCCCGTTCACTGCTTGTTTTCCGTCAGTTCTTCCGGTAGGTTCTCCTACAAAAACACATTAAATTAAATTACGCATAATTTTCATATAAGTCGCAAGGCAAAATTTTGTGTTACCACAGCCCCGTATAAATTCATATAAACATCCTTAAAAGGCATAACTACAGAGTTACAAAGTCTACATTTTACCAAATACCCTTTACATGTGTTTTAGTTCAATTGTGGCCCGAATGGGTCAAATGTGCCCATTTTTCACATATCCTTCATTTTAAACCTATGAATACTAAGCTAAACTGCCTTAAAAGGAATAACTCGACAAACAGTGTTACAAACGTCTACATTAATACCAAAGTATACCTTTACATGTGTTTTAGGATCAAATTGGGGGCCCGAATGGCCCGAAATGTCAAAATGTCCCATTTTTCACATATCTCTTCATTTAACCTATAAATTAAATCTAAACCAGTCCTTAAAGAATAACTACAAGTGGTTACCAAAGTCTACATTATACCAAAGTACCCTTTACATGTGTTTAGGATCAAATTGGCCCGAAATGGCCCGAAATGGGTACAAATGTGCCTTTTTCATCAATATCTCTTCATTTTAACCTATAAACAAGCTAAACTCCTTAAAAGGACTAACTACAGTGTTACAAAGTCTACATTTTACAAAGTACCCTTTACCTGTGTTTTTAGGTTTCAAATTGGCCCGAAACTGGCCCACGAAATTGGTCAAATTGCCCTATGTTTTTCACATATCTCTCTCATTTTAACAAACCCTATAAATAAGCTATAACATCCTTAAAGGAATAACTACAACAAGTGTTACAAAGTCTACATTATACAAAGTACCCTTTACAATGTGTTTTAGGATCAAATTGGCCCGAAATGGCCCGAAATGTGGTCAAAATGTGCCCATTTTTTCACATATCTCTTCATTTTAACAAACTATACAATAAGCTAAACATCCTTAAAAGGAATACCTACAAAGTGTTCAAATTTACATTATACCAAGAACCCTTTACATGTGTTTTAGTATCAATTGGTGCCGAATGGCCCGAAATTGGTCACAATGTGCCCATTTGTTCACATATCTCTTCATTTTAAACCTATAACTAAGCTAACATCCTTAAATAAGACTAACTACAATGTTTCCAAAGTCTACATTTTACTCAAAGTACCCTTTACATGTGTTTTAGGTTCAAATTGGGGTCGCCGAAATTGCCCCGAAATGGGTCAAAATGTGTCCCATTTTTCACAATAGTCCTCTTCATTTTACCTATAATAGCTGAAACATCCTTAAAAGGGAAGATCTACACGTGTAAAGTTAACATGATACCAAAGTAACCCTTTTAACATTGTTTTAGGATCAAATGCCGAAATTGCCCGAAATGGGTCAAAAATGGTGCCCATTTTTTTCACATATCTCTTCATTTTAAAATAACCTATAAATAAAAGCTAAACATCCTTAAGAAAGGAATAACTACCAGTGTTACAAAGTCTACCTTTACACAATCACCCTTTCCATGTGTTTTAGGATCAAATTGAGGCCCTAAAAAAAAAAAGAAATGGCCCGAAATGGGTATAAAATGTGCCCCATTTTTCACATCTCTTCATTTTTAACCTATAACTAAGCTAAACATCCTTAAAATACTAAACAACGTTTATCAAAGTCTACATTTTAAACACAAAAGTACCTTTACGATGTTTTAGGTTCAAATTGGCCCGAAATGGCCCCAATGGGTCAAATGTGCCCATTTTTCACATATCTCTCATTTTAACCTATAAAGAAGCTAAACATCCTTAACAGGAATAACTACACTGTTACAAAGTCTCATTACTACCATACCAGTTACCCTGTGGACAATTGTTTTAGGATCAAATTGGCCCTAAATGGGCCCGAAATGGGTCAAAATGTGCCCATTTTCAACATATCTCTTCATTTTTACTATAACTAGCTAACCCGTAAAAGGCATAAGTCAGTGTTAAAAACTTACTGCAATTTTGCTTTGCTGTGTGGTTCGCAGGCACTCTTTCCTGTTCCTCCGGACATCCTTGAAGATGCGTACGAGGAGCAGATCAACTGGGGATGGGAGCTTTTCCTTCATCTTCCTTTCGCCTGTCCATGATATGACAAACGCAACTAGTCTCAACATTAAAGAATAGAAACGACGATTATCAAACTGGTAGAAAATTAAATGACAATAGAAGAAGTAACCATCTTCTTGCATGCTGCACTGCTAAGAAGACCCTTGATATGTGGGTGTGTTCATGGTCATTTTCCATTGAACCACGCCCCTTCCTGTTTCTTCTTGTTTTGTGCCGATCTTTTCTTGAACGTTTCGAATCACCCCGATATCACATCTCTGGCGGCCTTTTTGTACACGGTTTTCACTCCCCACTTTGGTATGTTTGTACCAGCACATTGTGGCGTGAGTTTTGTAGACCTGTCCGCAATCGATTCCAACCCTAGATTGGAATTCATGTCTAACTTGAGGTTCAAACTCAGCAGCCCAAGTGCAATCTTTTCTTGCAATGAACGTCAAACTTTAATAATTATGCATCATACAAAAGATATCTCTAATTGTATCGAAATGCAAGCCAAAAGGTACTTAATTGTTGTATCACTATATCACCAAAACCTGCGAAATTTGATATCCACTTAATCATAATCCAACAAAAGTTAAATGTAAATTACATCATACCTTGGTTTTCTTCGAATATATAATAAACATACCGTAAACAGGTTCCACCATGTTCCTGGTAACCTCATCAATTCGTTATAAGTTCTCCAAGGATCTGGAAATGAGCTTGAGTGATATCCTTGATCTCCCTCTTCACACGTTGGGTCATAACAACTGAATCCACAATCCAGCAAGTTATGGCCCCAAGTTTTTTGTCGCAAATTACGTCTTGAAAAAAGTAACACTGATGAAAATTTGCATTGGATAATTTATACCACAAAGCATACGGTCCAACACAAGCTTGCTCCCGGACTCAATCAAAGGAAGCAGCAGCATTCTCAGTTGTCGAGCTACTGGCTGCACCTTGGTATTCATTTCAGTGGTTGATGGAGGCTGTCTTCTTTTGCCTTGTTGCTGCTGCTAGAGGGAGAGGTCTGGTGCGTAGCCAGAAGCGGCCTTAACGTTGTTCTTTTCCTTCCTGAGTACCATGAAACATACAAAAACCCAATAGTATTCTCACACTGATTTTGTTGATTGAATTGATTAAGTACAACCAAACCATAATAAAAAACAAGAAAATGATAAGGTTACGGGATAAAAAGGATGTAGAATAATACCTAGCCACAGCCCAACATATGGGATTATATAATCTATAAACAAAGCGATGCAACAATTTAACATTAATACAAGTATAAACTGAAGACTCAAATATCTTATTTACCAATTTATTAACAACAATGTTTATCCATTAACACTTGGAAACAAGGTATTAAGCTAATCACACGAATGATCACTATAAATCCTCACTACTGTGCATCCAAAATGCAATGTTGTCCTCCTCTTTCAACTTCTTCAGAATTGCTAGAAGACGTCAGTTCAGGTTCATCGTGCCTCATCACAGACATTATTATTCACATCGTTCCTCGTGATTCCGAGACAACAAAATCATCACTATAGTATAGTCGGGAAATCTCGTCGGTGGAATAGGGTTGAAGGTTTCTGGGCCGTAAACAACTCTTGCCTGTCAACTGAGCCTCACCACCCCGACCTAGCGTGTGTTTTGAACACCTGCCCACCACTGAATTGATCCGTCTACGGCTTGGATAAGATGTGTAGTAACCAACTTGGTAACTTGTTAAGATACACAATGATCATATTTGGGGTACTTCTTATGTGATTGACTTCGCGAGCTTGTAGCTCTGTATGTACGTTCATGGACCCCTGACACATGCCAATCTGAACCTTAAATAACATAGTCTTGTATTCTCTTTGTGACGCCGGGTACACAAGTTCTATGAATCCTCTCTAAAATTTCATATACTCATACAAATCTTCACCCGAAACACAAACAACACGACCGTAATTCATAGGTTTGACTTTGTGACTGCCGTACTTAATTGTATGAAGTTGAAGCCAACCAACTACAATTTGACTAAAAGTCGGAACCCGCTTGGGGCCCATAGCCACGCTTGTCGACTCAGAATCTGGTTTCTCTCTCACCTCATGACCTTTCAATGTTTTCGGACGATTAACAGACTGCTTAAGTATACAAAAGGATATCATGAACCAGTCAAATTGTTTGTTTACTTCTTTTACCTTCATACGCAACCATTTTGGGAATTCACCTTCAATTTAATCATGAACTTCTTCTGCAAGCAAAGCTGGATAAATTGTTTTTCATATGTCCTCAAACTTCCTAGAAAATTGCATAGTTTGGGTTTAACAGTTGGTGAAAGCTTACTATTTTTTACATGTTCCCCACACGCTAAGTTTTAGTAGAAACGTGGTTACCTTTCATAGTCTCCTAAACATGCCGCTGTTGAACCAACAAGTCAAGCGCCGATAGAGTTCTTTCTCATCTAAAATCTTGCTTCCCTTGAAGTAGTTTACGGCGACGCCTATCAACTCTAAACAACTTCGGCACTATCAATGTGTTTGTCATTTAGCGTCACGTCCCTCTCAATATCAGGGTTTACATTTCGACCAAGATCTCTTGCTTTTGTGTCGAACTTGGGGTCAAGTAATGGGAGCAGAAGTTTGCTACTCTTCAATTTAGGTAAGCATTGCATCTTGAACCTCGACTACGAGCTTTGTTACCAATCCTTTCTTTTTAATGATTCAGGAACCTATGGTTTTTTAAAAAGCATCAACCAGGCGTTTCATATTCGTAGGCGGCTTATTAGTGCAACTTAGGAAAAAACTTTATGAAATTTTGCACATAACACTACTACCTTTCGAATGGATACATCGCTCGGTATTGAACAGGTCCCCACACTTTGGCCTCATAATAGCAGTGTATCGGCAATTCCATAGAGTTGAAGAACGAAGGGGGGAAAACTCTTTTCAGCTTGCAATGATCTCTGCAATGTTTCTCCCAATCTTTCCATGCAGTGACTTGATTGTGTAACAACAAAGATCTCGAGAAAAATTGCTCTATCTCTGTATAGCATTCCAGACCATGGGAGGAAAAACTTCTTCTTAAAGCAGACAGGCAACACCTTTCCATGAAAACATGAACAATCATGTACTCTTCATGCCAGTTGTTCTCAACTTTTCAAAATCAACACGTTCCTCAAATGCACTCATAGCCATCAGGAAAACGCAAACTGCTTTAACCACTCACACCTAACTTTCTTTGATCTCTATCTAGACGTGCATGGTGCACTCGTGCCTGCCTCTTTCCCTCACCCCTCTGTCAATCCGCTGTAGATGTAGCTCGGGACGTTTACAAACACCTCGAGTCGAGTCTAGCCCGGGTTATCACAAGTTTTTGTTTTTGACATCCATAATATGTGGATGAGTTTATCAAAAAAAGTTCTTCTCAATGTGCATCACGTCTAAGTTATGGCAAGGATAAGATGCTTCCAATAGGGCAGGTCCCAAAAATGCCCTCTTTGACAACCATATTTAAGAGCCTTTTTCACAAATTAAGTGCTTCTGGCCCATCAGTCGCCTTATGAAGGTCTTTTCACACTTCCCATAGTTCTCTCCTGACATGATTGGGGAGGATCACCTTTCTGAACTTTGTTCTTACAAAAGCTGTCTTGGCTGTTCCTGACGGTTGATCCGGTTAAATGAATTGCTATGGCAAAGTCAAACCAGACACCTTGCCAAAAACTATTTTTCAACCAGAACGATTTGCTTTCTCCCTGCTCCATGCAATAGGGACAGCTTAAAACCATGTGTAGACCAACCAGACATCATACCATAAGCGGGAAAGTCAACCAATAGTCCATAAGATGGGCAGCTCGAAGATTGAAATTTTTGTTTTCGCTGAAATGTTGTAAGTAGACACCAACTTCCCACACTGTTTCAAACTCTTCTATTATTGTTTGTCATGTAAACATCCTAGTTCCTTTGGGTTGTTTGGGACCGGTAAATCAATAGAACAATGATTTCTCTTTCATACACTCGATGGGGGGCAAGTTATATGGGTCAATATGACTGACCACCAGAATAGTTTACCCCCCAAACTTCCCTGAGTATCAAACCCCCCCCAAAAATTTTTATCCCGTACACAACCGAGCCTAACATTACGAGGTATCAAACACGCAAACTCCTGTGAGCAACTATCCAACGCTTTTCCACGCTTCAGATTGTCGCTATGGTGTTGTCCATTTGTACTTGCAAAACCGAGGATTTTTTTCATGCCATGACATTTCTCCGCATTTCCTGGTGGCAAACATTCTTGTACCTAGGACTGATCGGAAGATGAATTAGAACATTATGAGGAACGTCATTCCTTCGAAGTCTTCTTGTACGGTCGCTGATGCCGCAAACAGTACACTTATACAAGTGGAGTCTCACCTTTCCAAAAAACATACACCCTTTCGGGCATGCATCTCTTTTCTTAGGCAGGCATCTCCAACCTTACAATTTTCTTACCCCGTCGTAGAATGTCTCCCCTATATAGGTTTTCTTTAGAGACGAATCACTAAACAAAGACACAATGGCATCTACCCCCGTTGGGGGGCATATTTGAACCTCGAGTTAATACTAGTTATTTTTGAGAGGCCATCTCTAATCTAGGACCTGAACTCCTTCAAACCCAGGTTGTTCAGAAATCCTTTAGCATATCATAGACTGCTTGCCTCGGGGTTAGGTTCCTACCTCTGATTGGGTACCCGATTGATCTGGTATGTCCAAAAGCATCCATAACTTTCGCGATAGTCATTGGAATTGCCGGTCGAAAGGGACTCAGGTAACCCTTCCCCATGACAATCCACTCATAATAATCCGTGTAAACCCCTGGCATACAATGATACTTTACTGTGTCCCGGAAGCATAGATTCGTTGTTTTCTTTGCATTTAACACAGGCACGGACACCTAACTCATTTGGGCAGTTGTCTGCGGATGATTTTCCATTTGAGGAAATTCCTCAACGCCTTCCTTAAAAGCAGGGTTCATAGAAGATCCGACCTTCTCCCTACAATCAATCCAACTACGTTCCCTTCTTTTCATAGTGAAAACTTCTAACACAATTCACTCATAAATGATTTTAGTCTAATGGCAAAATATAACCATTTAAACTGCATAGGGTTGTATTTAATTTATTCTATAATGATGAACAATAGTACTTGATTACAACGAAGAAAATTAAAAAGTTCAAACTGAATAATTAACATACAACGAAGTCCGTCGCAAAATTAGAAAGCCAACAATCTAAAATTAAAATAAAAA